>JAQFZH010004585.1:0-11753 GCA_034695485.1 Entomobrya nivalis
GTATTTAGATATACGCCTGACTAAACTAATTTGAAGAACATATAATGTATGTTCCAAGTAGTAGAGCAAAAATATATATCGTGTTTTGTTCTGCATTGAGCAGTACTTATGCCTGCCTCGACGAATTTAGGTAGCCTTATACGTGGAGCACACATTTTTTTGCTACAGCTAATGTGTAGTAGTAAATTGGGAATGCGTGCATAGTAAAATGATGTGTTACGAGTGATGTATTATATTGACTTTGGTAGAGACATATATGACTTATATGGTTACATAATGGTATATTGTAAACAAGCTTTAAAAAATGTGTGGACAGTAGAATGTAGTACGGAATGTCACTTTGGACGATAAGTTTAATCGAAGAATACTCTACCTTCCTTTAGATCTCGCTACTAGTATGAAATTTTGCAAAAAAACCTAGCAAATTGAGGCCCACAAAGCCAACAGTTTAAAGGCAGCATTGCAATGTATACTTATCATATATTTAGATCAAATCCAGTTTTAACAAAAGTAAATATCTGGACTTTATCTTATTGATGGGCTGTTCACAAAAAACAAATCAAACTTGTGCCACTAGAGAAATCTTGACATCCCTTTTCACAACACCTTTTGATGATAGGATAGATTCATTCGAATGAAATTTTTAAACATGTTGAATTGGAAAAATTCTTATTAATAGCAAATTAGTCAAAATAATGTTGCAAATCCTGAACTGTAACTGAAATAGAATATTCATATAGTAAAATATGCATGCAAAAAGTTTAAATGCGAATAAAATAAGTTCCACAGTTGATGAGATATAGAATGCTTAAAGTAAGTTTTGATAAAAAAATATAACAAGAATCGAATCACTTTGATTTTGCAACCTTTATCTTCATTGGTTAATGTTTATTTATTCAAACTCAAACAAAACAGTATCTGGAAGTTCACGGTTATATTAAATCTTGCAAATATAAATTTAATCAAATTATAAATAATACAGGTTGATTAACAGTTTTATTATTACTTATTTCAATTAGCCCAATAAAAGTAAGTCTTTAGTATACTAAATAGTTGCAAAGCAACAGTACATGAATAGTATTTACAGTATTATATACTTAACGATTAAAAATTATTAAATGATTGATTCTTTTTCAAATTATTATTAAAATGTAAACGAACATTATTTGAAACATCTGGTAATGCAAACAATAAACTTTAACTAGTACCAACTTACTATCTCAACCGCTTAGAAACTATCCACTATTTAAATAGTATTTGTAACTCATTATAAACAAAACGTTTGTAAAAAAAAGTTATGGCCTCAAACACCAGTTCATCTTTGGTTCCACAAATTTTCATTGACGCATTTATTATTATGGGTTTTGCTTTCGAACTATGTAGTTTTGTAACCGATGTAGTTCTTACATTAAGGCAAATCTTTAAAATTTAATAATTTTTGTAAACCTTTTAGCAGGTTTTTGATGGGACAAAATAAACCCTTATCCCAGCGGCGCTCAAGAAGAAATGTTTGTGGTTACTTTGGTTTTGTAGGTTTGGTAAAATTCAATAGAGTTTTTAACTGAATATTTTGAGGACAGATATATTCAAGCTCATACATTTTAACACGAACAGTATAATACGTTTCATACGTTTCGCCATTCTTAAGATGTTCAAACCAAAAAACTAAATCAAACATTGCTTATTAGTGAAGCTGCTAGCTAGACTAGATTACTGCTTAAAGCAAATGTAGTCTTTGCATTGACAAAATAGAAACAATATATCAAAATTAAAATATAATTCAAAAGTATCCAATGCCATGTAAAGCAAGTTTAAACGTTGCTATTTTAAATATATTTCAGTAGTCATTTATATTAAAATTTAAGGGATCAGCACAAATAACGATAAAGATGAAGAATACAGCATCAGATGGAATCTTATGTGTAATAGTAATACTATAGTAGTTAAATTTATGTTTAGAAATTTCAGTCTTTATTGACTTGAAATACTATTTAATTGTTAGAATTTTACCATTTGTGTTAAGTCATACATTTGACTTAACTTTTTCATATGTATACATTTATAGATAAGATTTTCAAATAACTGGTTGTCCTAGTTGACGCATTCAAATACAACAAATATTTAAATCCATCTTCAATATTTCTAAGACATACGAGGTTAATGAAGTAAAAGGTGCTTCAGATGAACTGCACTTGCCTTCAAGTGCTTTTTATAATATTTATAAAAAACAGTAACGCCTGGAGTACTAAGCAGGCGCTGAACTATACAGACCACATTTAACTTTTCTTTCATCAAGATTCCTTTTTGCACAAGGTGCTAACATCATGTTATTAAATTTGAAAATAAATACAATTCATACATTTGAACTTTATATGGTTGCTGATATTTTTGTTAATTTTTTTCTTACATAGTTGACTTCTCTATCAACTATGTAAGAACTTTCTCTACGAAATGAAAATACAACCAAACCTTTAAACATACTTGGGTTTAAAATTGTTAGCATAAAACATATGTGCTACTTCTCTCTACAAACTTAAAGCAAAACCAATATACTAAAAACACGAAGTGTAAAGCAGTTTCATACACAAGCATGCAAAATTGATGTATATTTTTCCAAACCACTGCCCCATTACTATTCCTGGCTATTATACAATATAATTCAGTATACAACCACGTGAGTTTCAGTTTAGCATAAAGTTCAGAAACGAAGAACTAAATAATAAAATGATCATTATTTTCAATTTTTAGGTGGCCGCTGTAAATTTAACAGTAATTAATTCATTGAACTAAATTTTAGTTTTTACAGTAAAAGTTCATTTTTCTACTGTAAGTGTAAAGCATTATTACTTTTTGCACAAAAGATTGCACAAAGGGATTGGAAACTTGATGACAACACGTTTACTATTAAATTCTTGTTGATACTTTTAGGAAAAAATCTAGAAAGGATATTATATTAAAGTCAACTTATTCTAGATATTAAAAAACAAATCATTACGCAGAGTTACTACTGTCTTGGTAAATTCAATTATCTTAGGTTTCTTATTCAAAAACTCATCTCTACCTTGTGGTGAGCATTGTTTGTGCAGAAAAGGTTAACTTAAATTCGATTATGGATTATTCGTTTTTGTATTAACATGTCTGATTAAATCTCTTTCACATGACATGAATTTTAACTAATACGAGAACACTGAAATTTTGCAATGATGTCCTCATGTATTCAAACATACACGTTGATCTCAATTTTACTAATTACCCTAAAATCGGATTCCATTTGGTTTTTATTATGCTTAATTGATAATCCGTAACATTGGAAGTTCTAAAGAATTCTAGTGGTATATGGAACATGGTTTAGATACTGTCGGTCCGTATATTACCCAATCAGTTACTACTGTAGCTTCTGGCTTCTTGTGTATGTCATAAATTATGAGAAATATTTTAACAATAATTCTTTTCTTGCACCATCCATGCAACGGCAACTCGAGAAATTCTCATCAAAATCCATTGCCTTGAAGTAATGGGCCATCTATAAATACTTTGTTTTCTTGCAATGATTTGGGTCTACATTGGGCCCAATAAGGATACACATAATAATGAGGAGCCCCTTTACTCTGAAGATCCAGCTGTAAAAACTATTCTAGTAAAGCCCATTTCAGATCGAAGAAAGTAATACTAAGGCTTTCTTTTAACATTTTTTAAATTGATAAAATGTAAAATTATGTGGCAACTTTGAAAAATGAAAAATCAAAATCTTCAAAATCATCTTTGCAACACTACGAATATACATTAGTCCATAATTATTTTAGATGCAGTTTGCCCAGTTGTCACATCAGAATGACAATTTCTGCAGTCGGTTCCTTAACTTTCTTGGTAATACTTTAACCTAACTGAAAGCTTTTATCTGATTTTCAGTCGTATTAAAAAATACAATTTAAGGTAAATAAATAAAATTGTTACAAACAATATTCGAAATCAAAAACTATTTAAAAACATGTGTTTCAAGAAATGCTTGTTTCTCAAAAATGATTTACGAATTTCAGAATTTACGTTTAGCAGAATTTTATCAAAATATATTTACTTACTTTTAAAACTATACTGTCGGACATGAATTGAACATACTCATTCTGATCCCGGTACAATTAACTTTCTGCACTTCAATTCTAAATTAAACACCAACAATGGAATGCTTTAAAAGAATTTCCACGACTCAAGTTGCATTAAAAATTGCAGTATAGCTCTATTTCAAAAGAAATGAAGTTTTACCATTATATAATATAGTTATGATGCCAAATGACTGCAAATATTCCCCCGCTTGATTATTTACTTCACTGGGACAATAAATATTTCACTTCAGTAATGCCTTTCAGCAGTTTGTTTTAAGCTAGAATGCACTAAATACATTGAATGCATCTATTAAGATCTATTTTTGTTACATGCCAATCTATTTGTTCGGCTATTGAACTTTTTACTTGAAATAACAATCAAGTATTATTTTCTTAAGGACAAATCAAACACCCACTACAAACTATAATGGACTTCATACTTGTATAATTTTTATCATGTGTATAAATTGTCCCAACACTATTATTTTTTTAATTGAGCAAGTGATTTTGAAATGAGTGACAGTTTTCCAAATTTTGTGAAATCTATTGGCAAAATATATCTTATCTGCGAAAACACTTTCATGTGTGTTAATAGAGCGACCATTTTATTGACTTGAACTCTAAAGCGGTGTTACATATCCAACTTTTACTGTGGTTAGAGGCTGGGTAATGTAACTAACGATTTGGTGCTGTTTTTTCGACAATAACGGAAGGATATTCTCTGGCTTCAGAAAAATGTTCAGCAACCAAAGGAACAATTAGTGTATTGAATATTTTAGTATGTCATCACTACATTTTGTTTGCCAAATAGGAATGTCATTTTGGTATTTCGATTTTTCATACTACAATTTGTTCATACATTTGGACAAATCTAATACAGCCCTAACTGAAGTGGAGTATAAATGAATAGGAAACGTTACCATATCTACGCTTCCACAATTGTACATTCGTCAAGTGTAGCATTCCATTATACAAATGTGCTTGTGTTTTTTCAAATTGGGAGTAAATCAATATCAAGCCGCGTTGTAGATTAACCATACTAGTATATTTTTTTGTTTGAACTACAAGCGCTTCTAATGGTTTGGGAGAACTCAGATACTTGAAGTTATTTCGTTTCGCTTTCTAGGTTTTCCAGTGAACTTAACTTCTGTGTGTACATTCTCATTTTACTAATTATTCCGATTAGTTCACTTTTTTACCCAGTCCATTGCCATTTTCAGCGAATATTTTCAGATATTTTGTGTCGGATTATAGTGTATTTTTGTGGTGTATGCTACATAATTTCGATTTATTTCCACAATTATTACACGAGGACCCACCTCCACCGTCGAATCGAAATTTACATCGAATGTGATTGTTATCTGTTTAAAATTCACTATACTAATCACATTTGGTAGTTTCCAGGTAAAAAATACATAGCAATTTATGCTCAATTCTGAAGTTTTTTGTCTTTGTCCCATTCTACTTATTTCCGTGGCTCATCCATCCCTTTACTGTAGCAATCAGGAGCTTCTTGCGGTACCGTTTTGCTCAGATAAACCTCAATTGTAAGCTTCCTTTTTAATCGGTGATTCTTTTCGGCTTTTAAACTATCGATTGTTTTACTAACATTTTCAGAATTACAACAACACCAAAAAATGGAAATGAACCATATACTGTGACAACAACAGATTAAACAGATGCTGACATTGCTATTGATAAGTAAAGATTTGTTTTTTTTGGTGAACATTACCTCATTCAAAACAAGCTTGCTGGATTAAAAAACAATAATATTAAGAGAAAGTTAGGTATACGAGTTTGATAATTTATCTACCACGAAACGGAAAATAAAAAATACTGACAAATTTAAGTTTGAAACATTTGTCCATTATAATGTCATATGGGAATTGAATTCAAATTACATTATTTGAAAACATTTTTGGAATTTAAAAAATCTAACCTTTCTCATTTGCACTTTAAAACTTTTCATTTTGATTTAAAATAAATAGTGCAAACTAATGTACTTTTTAATGAACTTAAACAAATACTAGGATTAACTATTATTAAGCTTGTTGAAAGCTACCTTGTTCAACATACCCTGGACTCAACCTATCAACTAATGTTTCAATTGTATGATTGTATACTACTTTTACACTGGGAAAGCTCTTATTCGCTTGTTTGATAAATTATAGGAAACATTAAACCTACTTTGTACTCACATTTTATCTAATGCCATGGGAAGTAAATATTTGTAAAAATGAACATGCTTTCTTTTTAAAAGCATTCAAAACCTACCGAAAAATGTAAAGTTAAAATATAAACTACTTTCAATAAACCTGCAATTTCATTTCAAAACTTTTGGAACCATGCAAGGTTTTGTTTAAAAAATTATTTATCATTACCACGGGAGGCTTTCAAAAACGACAGTTAAACAGTTTAGTTAGTACTGCATAGTTTCTTCTTGGTGATACTAAATTTAATTTTTTTGAACTCAAGCAGAAATATAGATTTAATTATATTTTAAACTGCGATATTAACTGTTCTTTTATATTAAAAGTTATTAAACATTTACATTGAGCAATTCTAAGTGCTCGCATGACGTAGATTTTTTTATTCAAGGGGTATTGATAAAATATTAAAATTTGCTGAATACAGGGCCAGAATAAAGAAAAAAAAGTTTCTAGACCACTGGCGGAAGAAAAATAAACTCAACATTTTTTCAATTTTCAATTTATGTCGAAATGAGTAAATTACCAAATTGTGGGATATTTGTTGTCAATAAAATAATGTTTCTTAAATTTGATTTTAGAAATTCATCCTTACATTGTAATAAGCTTTTGTTGTTCATGTTTACATAAAATACATTTAAATATGCAACATGATTTGTAAACTTATGTGATTAAACAGCATGCATATATTTAGCACTATAAAATTACTTATTTGGAAGATTATATTGTATTTTTATTTAAAAGCCAACTTTTAACCGCGTACGGTCTTTCTAAATCTCAAAACTTCTAGTTTTTTCCTTTCACACTTAATGCTTGATTATTTGCGTCATACCTTGATGTAACATCTATAAGTGCAGTCAAAATACTCGACTGTTTTAATGCAACAGAGCAATGCAAATGCATGGACCTGTATTTTTAAAAACTTCTAGAATTTTTTGTAATAACTCATGTTTGAGTTTATTGCAGCAAGCTGTGACTTTGTCAAAACTTTGATCAATCCAAGCTCATGCATTTGAAGTGGAGTATCATTGAACTTGTACATTTGAAATACTTGTTATTTAGTGGCTGTGGCTTCTAAGGTTTACTGATTTTGCAAATCTATTGAAGGTCTACCAACGATTAAAAAATCAGTGTTGATTACATCAAAAGCATACATAAACTAAACAATGTTTGTTAGAATGACAAAAATTTCACATTTTTTGCAAAACTGAAAATGATTTGTAGGATTAAATATAACTCATACAAAATATTTACTAATTCGTACGAATAGTAATCACTTTATCAGCCACGGAGAAACTTGAATCATAACAAATGTTATAAGTTTGAATATAGTGCATATCAATTCTCCCGTAAACATTTAATGGAAAATTATTATTCTAATATTTTCTTCATCTATTGGGCTATCTCGGTAATCAATTATCATAGTTAAAAATTGGGCTAAAGTTATAATTATATATACTCCAATAGTAACATTAACTAAAAGATATTCTGCCTTTTAAGTTGGCTGTTTTAAGATTGAAAGATTGGAAATTCTTGCTCATCAATTTAAAAATCGCCAATTTTCTAACCGATTTTTTTCCACGTTGCCATCGTTTTATAGAAGGTGGCAAGATACGTTAGCAAGCTATCAAATGATTTGTTTTATAATAAGTAATGTCTTTATTTCTTCTTCTAAACCTAAATATAAGTCCTTAACATGGAAGATTTATATCACTTGTAAACTGTGTAATTATGTAAAATTACGGGACAGCAGATATTGTTTCCAAAGACTTCCTCAAATAATAAACCAATTCACTATCGTGTATTATAAAATTGTGAGAATACTACAAAAACAGCTTCTTTATACGGAGAACAAATTGCCACATACTTAACAATTCTAAGATGAAGACATTTCATTTAATTGAGTGGCACAATTAATTATCCTATAACTACTATATCCTGAACTTGCATATATTTCCATTGCTAAAATATCTTAACTTGTTTTAACGTCTTATTTAAAATTTGAAAAGACGAAAAAGTAACAAAAGTAGTATTTATTATGTAAAGTGCTTAAGAGCTTGTGTGGAATAAAAACATAGTAAGTAATATCGTCATCAAAAAAAAATTTGCTACGGAACGATGCTTCCTAACAAAGAAACTTTATTTCGCTCTGAGTTTTCATTTGAAACCTATATTGCATCATAAAAAATAATGTAAAACTACGAGCCAAGTATATGCGGCCAACGTACAATGAAGAATTGTTAACATCATTGGTTGCATTGTTACATACGTAGGTATGTAATGAGTCAATAATAAAGACTCAGGGTGTTAATCACCTGAGGTGATTGACTCAATGATTTCTTGGAAGATTATAAATAACTTGTTTGATGATGAATGAATGTGGTGTTTACAATATGCAAATAAAAATTATTGAGATCAGTTGGTATGGAACTCTCAAAACATGAAGTCGATTGTCTAGTGTTCCCTTATTCTTATTCACATTCATAATACCCGTTCCAGGGTATCTCACTGCATTGCCATGTAACAGATATTATAAAAGATTTTCAGACTTTCCGTTCTACATTGAATGAAAATCTGTTGGGTTTGTTATCGATCAGCCATACCTTTCTTCAACAAATTTAAAAATTATAATAGTTACTATCCAATCCCAGAGGGATCCATTACTGAATTCTACCTGGGACTTTTTGGTCTTAACCAGATTATATTTAAACCAGCTACTTACTAAACCTTAATACCAAATTAATTGCGCACAGCTAATATGTTTCTATTATGACCAATTATTCTAAGTTGTATATGCAAAAACTCATCTCAACCTTGTGACGAGCATTATATGTTAAGAAAATTTAATTTAAATTTGATGATGGATCATTCGTTTTTGGATTTAGATGCGTGATTAAATCACTTTCACATGACATGATTTTCAAATAACAAAAGAGTACGGAAATTTTATTATTATGGTTATTTAATTATCACTCAAATTGGGAGTTCTAGTGAATTGCAGTGACTTACGTTGATTTTAAAAACGAAAGGCTTTACATATACACCAATGTCATCTTGAAAGATTTTTACCTCAGCAGTATATTTGTCTTCTTTCATTTATATGTATGGCAATGCTCTCTGTAATGTCTATTCCCTCAAATTGAATTACGAGAACTCATCTCTACATTGTGATAAGCTTGGCTTACTCATGTTTAGATTACCTACATTCAAATACGAAAAATGGTCTATAAAATTGAGTATTTGTTTATATGTGATTGAAACACATTGGTATTGATAGCACAATAAAATTATTAATCAAAGAGATTTCTGTGTATATTTTAATAGAACGGCAAATCTTAACCGCGTATTTAAATCTCAAAAACCTCTGAATATATATCTTTTAGTAGTAATTCCTTTGCTACTATAATAACTATAACTACTACTATAATGTCAAGTAAAATTTTGATTTTTAATTTTGACTTTTTGACACACTTTTGGTAATGTACTGTTGCGTGTCTCATTTAACATATGTCAATAGTAAAATATGCCAGAACTCATAAAATTCACCAAGCCGATTATTGAGATATTTGAATATTACTTAACTGAGCATCAGGGTTCAAATTGGATAAAATTACCAATCAGTTACTACTGTAGCTTTTGGCTTGTAGTGTATGTCATAAATTATGAGAAATACGTTTGAGAATAATTCTTTTTTTGCACCATCCAGGCAACGGCAACTAGAGAAATTCTCATCAAATCGATTGCCTTGAAGTAATAGGCCATCTATAAATACTTTGTTTCTTGCAATGATTTGGGTCTACATTGGGCCCAATAAGGATACACATAACAATGAGGAGATCTCTCTACTCTATTGAACCAGTTGTAAAAACTATTCTTGTAAAGCCCAGTTCAGATCCACGAAATAATATTACAGGTTTCTTTTAACCTTTTGTTTACTTGATAAAATGTAAAATTATGTGACAACTTTGGAAAATGAAAAGTCAAAATCTTAAAAATCATCTTTAGTAAACTCTACGCATATACATTAGCCTATAATTATTTGAGGTGCATTTTGCTCAGTTGTTACTCCAGAAACACATTTTTCTGCAGTCGGTTCCTTAACTTTCTTTGTAATACATTAACCTGACTGAAAGTTTTAATCTGATTTTCTGATTAAAAAATACAATTTAAGGTAAATAAAATTGTTATGAACAATATTCGAAATGAAAAACTATTTAAAAACATGTGTTTCAAGACATGCTTGTTTCCCAAAATAGATTTTTCAGAATTTGCGTTTAGCAGAATTTTACCAGAATATATTTACTTACTTTTAAAACTATACTGTCGGACATAAATTGAACATACTCATTCTGATCCCGGTGCAATTAGCTTTCTGTACTTTAATTCTAAATTAAACACCAACAATGAAATGCTTTAAAAGAATTTCAACTACTTATGTTGCATTAAAAATTGCAGTATATCTCTAATTGAAAACAAATACAGTTTTAACATTATATGTGTTAGTTATGATGCCAAATGACTGCAAATATTCCCCGCTTGATTAAGTACTTTACTGGAACAATAAATATGTCACTTCGGTAATGCCTTTCAGCAGTTTGCCTTAAGATAGAATGCACTACATACATACATACAATGCATCTAATAAAATCTGATTTTGTTTTTTCGACAATAATTGAAGGATATTCTCTCTCTTCAGAAAAATGTTCAGCAACCAAAGGAACAACTGGTGTATTGAATACTTTAGTATGTCATCATTACATTTTGTTTGCCATATAGGAATGTCATTTTGGTATTTCGAATTTTCCTACTACAATTTGCTCATACATTTGAACAAATCTAGGTGTAGCCTTAACTGAATTGGAGTATAAATGAATAGGAAACGTTAACAAATCTACGCTTCCACAATTGTACATTCTTCAAGTGTAGCATTACATTGTACAAATGTGCTTGTTTTTTTTTCAAATTGGGAGTAAATCAATATCAAGCCGCGTTGTAGATTAACCATACTAGTATTTTTTGGTTTGAACTACAAGTGCTTCTAATGGTTTGGTACAACTCATAAACTTTAAGTTATTTCGTTTCGTTTTCTAGGTGTTCCAGCGAACTTAACTTTTGTGTGTCCATTCTCACTTTACTAATTATTCCATTCAGTTCAGTCTTTTACACAGTTCATTGCCATTTCCACCGAATAATGTCAGATATTTTTTCTCGGAAAATTCCCATCATCATAATTATCATCATAACTGCAACTATTATCTATCATCACTCTTTAATTTTTATAGATTTATAGTTAATTTTTGTGATGTATACTGAACAGTGTTGGGTATGGCTATATATTTTCGGTACGTTATCGTTCTCGGTATTCCGTTTGAAGTACCCTGCGTTATCGTTATCGTTCTCGGTATTGAGTGTGAACAACTCTTCGGTATCGTTATCGTTCTCGTTA
>JAQFZH010004586.1:0-11751 GCA_034695485.1 Entomobrya nivalis
AATGTTTGCATAGCTTGGGACTTTATCGTTCAGTATGCCAGGGCTAGAAACTCTGTGAAAGATCCAACGTTAAATAATTTGTTTATTCCGGATGATTCTGGAGGACTGGTGCTTGGATCCATAGGATTCAAGAAAGGTTCCATTTACAAAGAAACGTTTAGTCGCTACACCGGACTGGCGGGGAATGGGTTCCTTGTGGATTACTGGAGAGAAAGATTTATGAGAAAAGTGAAAGGAAATGCTTTGAGAGAAGCTCGAGAAAAATATGGAAGTAAATTTGAGCATAAACGAATTGTGAGAGATGATGGATCAGCAAAGCCTTTGAATGTAACAAGTTTAATGATTGTATTTCTTTTAATTGTTATGGGATTAGGAATAGCTATAGGCGTGTTTCTGATTGAAAAATTTACTCACACTCTTTTTTGCAAGAAGTTGTCTCATAATGCCCCGTTTGCGTTGATATGAAATGTGAATCCATAAAAAAGTTTTATTTGACTAGCAATACGATTTTGCTTTTGTTTTAATAAGTTGTTATAGATTAACGAGAAAGTTTTCTTTGTTTTAATTTGAACAATCCAACAGTCAATCTATTTTGCTCTATAAAGGACTCTACAAAGTTGAATAATAAGATTTACTGGATTTTTTCGGAAACCAAGTTTTTAACCTGAATATAAAAGATGCGTGTACACAATATTTAGATGAAACGAAACAGAAATATATGGTCTTTCATGTCAGCAGTTTTGATATTTTACACAATATAGATGTTAAGATGCATTTACATGGTATGCAATGCATAAGCTGGTATTGGAATTGGACGTAAACCAAATCGCAATGTTAATTCATATTAGCCTCTTAATTAGAAACAACTGTATGACACATTATTATTATAATACATTCATTGATAAATTGTTTCCGTAAACAAGTTGCGATAAAATCATGAATATTTTTCAAAATGTCCGTTACACCAATTCCTTTAGGCTTATTACTGATACTATTTTAAATTAATTTTATAATGACATGACTGAAAAACGAGATACCTTTTCTTTTTTTATGATAGAAGAACGTAACGTTTCCAAACTTAACAAATAATGAATTTTCATTTTGTTTTTCATGTTGGCATGTTATGTGCATAATGAGTTTTTTAATAAAGTGTTTTAATCATGATGAAGCGAGAACCTTAAGCTTCAACTTCAAACATTGTTATTTATTAGAGCAAAACAGTTGCGAACTGTAATGATTAAATATCAGGAGGGAATATTTAACTTAAATAACAGGGATAACTTTACTATGAAAGTATAAAATAATTTTGTTATTGAAAAATTAACAATGCAACGTTCTCAAGTTATTTTTCTTTGTATTGTCATGATACAAATGGGTACAACTAAAACACAATTTTTTGGAAGTTGCCAACCTTCACATTGTCCACAAAAGATTATTACACGTAAAGTAATGGAAATCATTAAATTCCAAAATAGGCTTACAAATCTTGAGTGCTCGTGCAGAGTTTTGTTAGTGGGCGATGTTGAGAAGGAACAGTCATCGATCACACTAGTCGACTGGCTAACATTTGCAAGTGTAAACGAACCATTTCAATTATTTGATCAGGGGTTTAATCCAGAAAACATTTCCATTTCTGTGTCAAAGTTCAAGTCTAATTGTTGGCATACGATATTTTTATTCGCATCAGAGATACTGACGGAGGAAAACATCAACATGCGTTTCGTTATGGCAGGTGATTTTGTGCATAACAGCTTTATATTCATTTCTACCAACGATAACTTGATGTTACAATTTATGTCTTCAGGTGCAATACTTAATGGTGTTATTCGAAAGTATGGTATAATCCCAACATTTACCCCAAACAGTAAAACAGTTACTTTTAAGTTTTTATTGGAACCCGCTGTTTATACCGGATCAATGATAATTTCTTTGGATTTTTCATTCACATCTAAAATTAATAACTTAAATGGAAGAAACCTAAACGTTGCTTATGTCAATATGCCTCCCGCAGTTATAACAATAGACAAGCCGTCGGGGAAAATCGATGGAATGCAGTATCAACTCGTGCACGCCATTGCTCAAAAGACAAATTTAAGTTTAAGCTACTCCAATAAAATGAGAAAGCCTGGATTCGGCAGTTTGTTAGAGAACGGCAGTTGGACAGGAATAATAGGAGAGTTAATCAGTGGAAGAGCTGATTTGACAACATTACTTGGCGCAACACTCCAACGACATTCGATAATAAGCTTAGCTACCACATCGTATGTAATGCAACTTAAACTATGTCTTAAAAGTCCCGCTCGACGTCTCCATTGGACTAGTTTGATAAATCCGTTATCTCCAATTGTCTGGATTAGTGTATGTTTAGCTTATTCAACAATTTCCCTGTTTTTCATTCTAAAATTAGCGATACAAAGTAAAATGTCGGGTAAAACAAGAAATCATTACAAAATATCTAATATTTTTCTCCTCTTTTATAACCTACTGTTAGGACAGTCATCTAATTTACCAAAGTATTTAAAGTCACGTGGATTGTTAGCTACATGGATATTTTTCTCATACATAATTGCCACCGCGTACAATTCCAATCTTGTTGGATTTTTGACATTTTGGGAGAAAGAAGAGATTCCGTCGACATTCAAACAAGTTCATGAAAGTCCCCAGTATTCCATTATGCTTCATACTGTTGGTGGCTTAGAAGCTGAGCTTTTAAAAACATCGCCAAGTCCTGTGATCCAAGGCATTGTGAAGAGAATGACTTGGATAAAAAACGTGATGACTTGTCTTCATCAGGCTGCGCAAAAAGACAATGCATGCATAGCTTGGGACCTTGTAGCTCAATATGCGACGGCTAAAAATTCTGTGAAGGATCCAACGTTAAATAACTTGTTTAGTCCGGAGGATTCGGGGGGACTTGTTTTTGGATCTGTAGGTTTCAAGCAAGGTTCCATTTTTAAAGAAACGTTTAATCGATACGTAGGACTGGCGGTGAATGGCTTTCTTGTTGAATACTTGAAAGAGAAATTTATAAGGGAAGTGAAAGGAAATGCTCTAAATGAAGCGAGGGAAAAATATGGAAGTAAGTTTGAACAGAATAGGAATATTATGGACGATGGATCGTCGGCTAAGGCTTTGAATGTTACGAGTTTAATGATTGTATTTCTACTAATTGTTGTCGGATTAGCGATAGCTATATGTGCTTTTTTAATTGAAAACTTTGTTTGTTGTTCAATGGCTAAATAGAGCTTTTTAAATTAACTACAAGAAGTATTGGTTTGGGATATATATATTTGGTTGTATTTTTTAAGGACATTGTTTCTCAATGTTTTCTCGTTCATTTAGATGTGGACAAGTAAATAAAAAAAGGAAATATGATAAGCAATGTATATTTACTGTGAGTTAATAGTTTTATTTTCATCTCTAAACAACTAATCTATTGTTCCATAAAGGACTTATTTAGATTTATTTTTTAGTGAAAGCTACCATGTTAAAAACTACAATACGAATACGTCATTTACAAATTAAATAAATAACTGACAATGTTTTAACACTATTTTAATTCTGATCACCCACATTAATTTCTCTGTAATTAACGATTTAATTTTTTAGCTTTTAGCCTGTGACTCTGACCAAAGTAGGTATGTACAACGTGTACACGATGGCCTGGCAGCGAAACTGCTGAAATATCGCTATCACTAAAAGCACTTATTGCATCATCATCTGAATCCACCAACTGCGGTCCCAATCCCAACCCAAAAAAAATCATCATTATCCTTCTCAGTCTCATCACTTCCAATAAAATCCTCATCATAAATTCTTTAAACACCGTGAATCACTTCACGCCTAAAAAGTATAGTGATCACTCAGATGGAAAAGGGACAAGTAATATATCCCACCATCATACATACATACATACCATCATCTTCTTCTTCTTTTCTTTTGCTATTATGAACATCATACAAATATTAAAGAATGCACTGTATGTATTGTATGCGTATGCTATAGTTTCAAAGGTGCTTATTTTTGCATTTATTTGAAGTCATAATTATGGATAAACCTTACCGTTTAAAATAAATGCATTTGGCTGCTGGAGGATGTAACATTATCGTATTTCAATGAAAAACTGTATACCATTTTTACTTAGCTGACCATTTCAATTACATATTGAAAAAGCTCAGACAGAAAAATCTCAAGATTCAAACGGAATTCCAGATTAATTTACTGATTTCTTAATTCCCATCTCACATCACCCTTCCCCTGTCTCTTGATTGATTGCATTCTGGCACTCTGCATGAATCAATGGATGAAAAATGCAGACAAGAAATCTACAATTTGGCATGATATAAGTATTTCATTGGCAATTGATATGATGATGATTGTGACTATGGCAACAGTATTGGAATTCGATAAAAGCCTGTAAATTCGCGTGCTAGAGTTCAAAGAAACTTGAGGCATTTTAAAGGAGTGGTCGTTCCACATGTCTTCAAACCTAAAGTTTATATTACAGTAGAACAAAATGGAGATGCAATTAAGATAAACTTTGTCTCTTGTGTAAAATAAAAAGAGTATTGGGTGTTCCTTTCGAGTGTATTCGAGAAAACTATTTGTCATCGTAAATTGTATATCTCGATCTTTTCTTAATTTCATTGTCTAGCCTGTTACTGTAAAGCTATTTGTCCCGAATTTTGTGCTAACGATGCATAACATTCACCAACCTAAGGTAAAGTTGCGTTTATTGTATACTTTATCTTTCTTTCGTATGTTTAGAGGGCCGTTTTCCTTATCTCTATCTATATCCCGTTATGGTAGTTTGAGATCGGGACACCTCCCATCCACTTTCAGATGCGGCTAATTGTAAATATCTTTTCAGTGGGAATTGTGTAGGCATCATTTCATTAACTATTTACATATGAATTAATCCTAACCATAATCTAATAGTAAAACAATGTTAAAAATAGCGATACGATATGAAGTTCTTCGTTCCTCCTAATCGCTGATTAGTGCCAGAACGATACTTTATAAGATCACTCGATGATAGGGGATAAAAAGTCTGTCTGGTCGATTGTAATCACTATATCTTCCAAACGGTTTAACCGATTGACATGCAACGTAATATACACACTTGTATGAACTATAGCAAGAGCTATATGAACTATCGTTTTAGTCCAAATCGGTTTGACGGTATCGATATAACGGCCAATTAACCGTTACAATTTTTTTAATGGGTATTTTTTATTTTCCCAATTGATAGAATAAAGTACTATGATTAAACTTTGTCTAACACTCTTTGTCTATATGGCTGATTTAAAAATAATATAAAAAAGACAAATGTTTAACTTGACGTAATATAATGACGTTTACTTGATTAATTACAATTAGCCAAATGATAAATTGATTCTTTGCCGGCGTAAACGGCTTTTTTATTTATATATGTATATAATATGACTTGTGGCACTTTTTACTTTACGTTTAGATGATTTATGTTTTATTACATTTTGGGCTCCAAAGTTACATAGTTGACAGCTAGAGATTGGGGAGAAACCATAGTTTCCTCTGATTCACAAGAATAGGGAGCGATTTGTTTTATTAAAATCCAATAAGTCTTCGATTTCCACTTCATGCTAGCATATAAATTGAAATATGAATTTTTTGACCACAATGATGACGAGTATGTCTACCTTCTTCAATGGTAACTATACATTAGAGCAAAAAAGTATATCGAGCGTTTGCTATTTGTTATTTGCTGCAGCTTTGAAGAAAAATTTAACAATGGAACATTTTCAAATGCTTTCTCTTTGCTGTACCATAACAATTATAATTATAACCAACATACCACATATTGAAAATTACCCACTTTATTATTCTTCTCAAAAAATTATAACCACTAAATTGCTAGAAAACATAGAATTACATGGTACGCTTACAAACCATGACTGCTTGCTTAGATTCTTTTTCGTAGGCAAAAAAGTGGAAGCCCAGTCGAGTTTGTCTCTAGTCGATTTGTTAACATTTGGAAGTGTAGTGCAACCAATTGAATTATTTGATGAGAGTTTCAGGCCAGAAAACATTTCCATTTCTTTCTCAAAGTTCAAGTCGAATTGTTGGAATACAATTTTTCCATTCACATCAGAGAAAGTAACAGTGGAAGATTTCAGCATGTTTACGAATAAAATGGGGGATTCTGCTCATAACAGCTTTATATTCATATCTACGAAGGAAGACTTAATAATAAAAATAATGACTTCTCGTGTTATACTGAACGGTGTTATTCGAAAGTATGGCATAATCCCAATATTTACCCCAAACAGTAAAACAGTTACTTTTAAGTATTTATTGGAACCCGCTGTTTATACCGGATCAGTGATAATTTCCTCTGAAGTTTCATTTCCCCTTAAAATCAATAATTTAAATGGAAGAAACCTGAATGCTGTTTATGCCAAATTCCCTCCCGTAATTGTGAAAATGGATAACAGGGAAATCGATGGAATGCAGTACCGGCTCGCGGAAACAGTTGCTAAAAAGACCAATTTAAGTTTAAACTATTACAGCAAAATGAGTAAGCCCGGGTTCGGAACTTTGTTGGATAACGGGACTTGGACAGCAATCATAGGAGAGTTGATAAGTGGAAGGGCTGATTTTACGCCAGCAATTGCCCCGACTTTGCAGCGAAACCCATTCATAAGCACAACTACTATGTCGTTTGTAATGCAACTTAAACTATGCCTTAAAAGTCCTGCTCGACTGCGTCATTGGACTAGTTTGATAAATCCCTTATCAACCATTGTCTGGATCAGTGTTTTCGTTGCTTATTTTACAATATCCGTATTTCTAATCTTAAGAGTAACAATGCAAAGTAAAATATTTGGTGAAACAAGTAATTACCACATTTCCGAGATTTTCTTCCTCCTTTATAAACTACTGTTGGGACAATCAACTGATTTACCGGAGTATTTAAAGTCACCTGGATTAATTACGATTTGGATATTTGTATCGTATATAATTGCTACCGCCTATAATTCGAATCTTGTTGGATTTTTGACTTTTTTGGAAAAGGAACAGGTTCCGACAACATTCAAACAAGTTCATGAAAGTCCCCAGTATTCCATTGTGCTCCACTCTATTGGAGGTTTGGAAGCTGAGCTTTTAAAAACATCTCCAAATCCTGGGATACAAGAAATTGTGAAAAGACTGACTTGGACAAAAGATATGATCAACTGTCTACATCAGGCTGAGAAGTCAGGCAGTATATGCATTGCTTGGGATATTGTAAATCAGTATTCCAGAGCAAAAAACTATGTAAAGGATCCAATGTTAAATTCGCTGCTCATTCCGGATGATTCAGCAGGACTTGCATTGGGATCTGTAGGGTTCAAAAAAGATTCAATTTATAAAGAAGTCTTTAATCGATATGTGGGACTGGCAAAGAACGGTTTTCTTATAGATAAGTGGAGAGAAAGAGTTCTTAAGAAAGTGGAAGGAAATGCTATACGTGAAGCGATGGGAAAATATGGCAGTAAATTTAAATATAAACGAATTAATATGGATGATGACGGGTCACCTAAGCCTTTGAATATAATGAGTTTAATGATTGTATTTCTTTTGATTTTTGTTGGACTAGCTATATCTATCTGTGAATTCCTGATCGAAAAAAGTTTGTGTTTAACATATTTAGCTATTATTGATATAAACAAATAGTCATTGTTGAACAATTTTTTTAATAATAATTGTTTTGGATCTACATTAAAAGAATTTATTTAAAAATATTAAATGGGTCAATTTTATCTAACAGACATTCGTTTGTGGTACTAAAAGCATTAAATAGTGTTTAGGCAATAGAATTGTTAATTTGAAAAACTCTGTTTAATGAGAAACTTCTTATTCCTTCTGTAGAAATTATCTTATAATCAATCTATTTCGTTCTGAAACGGAGCATACAAACTTGAATAATAAATTTTACTGAATTTTCGTCAGGTGGATGATATTCTAAAACAACAACAAACAACATTTGTTTACTTTGTTGGAGCATTTATTAAATATGTACAGTGATCGACCATAGCTGGAGAGAAAACAGAGGAACGTTATTATGTTTTCAATATGCGTATCATAACGTTAAAACATATTAAACTTCAAACCCAATTAATGAAACATAAAACTGCCAAATAGGCTTTTGTACAAAACATCCATTACAATGATCCAATCATTGATAATTTGTTTTTGTAAATAATTTGCGTTACAATAATGATCACTTGCACACCAACTACTTTTATCGATCTAATTATCGATATTATTTTTTGTTAATTTTAGGCTTTAAAGTGATGTCGTTTCAGGTACGTTTTTTCTGCATATGCCAGAGGAATCTATGTAGCGTACTACTGTCTTTAGAAACTGCAGAATATTTAAATGCAGTAAATTATGCTTATCACCATAATCATATTAGTGCACGTGTGTGCCAATGTAGCCAAGTGTTTGGCTAAGCAATTATCTGTAATCTGGTCTCCGCTTATTTTGCGACCCACTCTGTTAACCTTCAGACTTGCTCTCCGGGATGTCGACTACCATTTACTTATCATTAAATATGTACAACTAAGGCAAAGAATCCATGCAGTTCTCTATCACCTTATTTCATGCATACCAGAATATCACATATACCTCAGAAACAATTAATTTTAAATTTGTTTTTTGGAATGGCATATAAAGTACATTAAATTTCTTTAACCAAAAATGTTCACCCATATAATGAGTTTTGTAATAGAGTGTGTTTATCATGATGAAGTAAAGTGGAAACCCTAAGCTCCAACTTCATATATCCTTACTCATTAGATCAAAATAGTTTCGAACTGTAATGCTTAAATATATCAGGAAAGGCATTACAATATTTTACTTCAATTAACAGTTATAGCCTAAACATGAAAGTGTAGCAAAATTTTATTGTAATGTTAACAATGAAACTTTTTCAACTTATTTCTATCTGTTTTGCCATAATACTCATATGTATAACATATATTAAATATATTGAATGTTGTCATCCACCCTCGAATTGTCCGCAAAAGATTATTACACAAAAATTGATGGAAATTATAAAATTTCAAAATAAAGTTACAAATCTGCATTGTTCGTATAGAGCTTTGTTAGTAAACGATATTGTCAACGAAAAATCATCAATGTCTCTTTTCGACTTGTCAACTTTTGGAAGTGTAGTGGAACCATTTCAATTATTCGATCAGCATTTTGGCTCAAAAACATTTCAATTTATGTCTCAAAGTTCAAGTCGAATTGTTGGCATACAATGTTTTCGTTTACATCAGAGAAACTAGCCGAAGACATTTTCAACGTGTTTTTGTTTAAAATGGGTGATTCAGTACACGACAGCTATATATTCATTTCTGTTAGAGAAAACTTGCTTATAAAAATAATGTCTTCACCTTTGATACTAAATGGCGTTATTCAGAAGTATGGTATAATCCCAGTATTCTCATCAAAAAGTAAAACAGTTCATTTTAAGTTTTTATTGGAACCCACTATTTACACCGGATCTATCATATTTTCCACCAGATTTTCTTTCATATCCAAAAATAATAACTTAAATGGAAGAAACCTAAACGTTGCTTACGTCAATATGCCTCCCGCAATTATGACAATAGACAAAATGGGGAAAATGGATGGAATACAGTATCAACTCGTGGAAGCTATTGCTAAAAAGACCAATTTAACTTTAAACTACTATAATAAAATGAGAAAGCCGGGATTCGGCAATTTGTTAGAGAACGGCAGTTGGACAGGAATAATAGGAGAGTTAATCAGTGGAAGAGCTGAGTTGACAACATTACTTGCCCCAACCCTCCAACGACATCCGTTCGTAGATTTAACTACTACGTCGTTTGTCATGCAATTAAGACTATGTCTTAAAAGTCCCGCTCAACTTCGTCATTGGACTAGTTTGATAAATCCCTTATCTCCAATTGTCTGGATTAGTATATGTTTTGCTTATTCAACAATTTCCCTGTTCTTTATTCTCAAATTATCGATAAAAAGTAAAATGACGTGTAAAACAAGAAATCATTGCAAAACATATAATACTTTTCTGTTCTTTTATAAAATACTGTTGGGACAATCAACTGGTTTACCAAAGTATTTAAAATCCCGTGGATTAATTACGATTTGGATATTTGTATCGTATATAATTGCTACCGCGTACAATTCCAATCTTGTTGGATTTTTGACCTTTTTGGAAAAGGAACAGGTTCCAACAACATTCAAACAAGTTCATCAAAGTCCCCAGTATTCTATTATGCTTCACTCGATTGGAGGCTTAGAAGCTGAGCTTTTGAAGACATCACCAAATCCTGTGATACAAGGCATTGTGAAAAGAATGACTTGGACAAAAAATATAATATCCTGTCTTCATCAGGCTACCAAGTCAGGGAATATTTGCATTGCTTGGGACATTGTAAATCAATATTCCAGAGCCAAAAACTATGTGAAAGATATCATGTTAAATTCACTATTTATTCCAGAGGATTCGGGAGGACTTGCACTTGGATCTGTAGGTTTCAAGAAAGGTTCAATTTATAGGGAAACGTTTAATCGTTATGTGGGATTGGCAGTGAATGGCTTTCTTGTTGAATACTTGAAAGATAAATTTATAAGGCAAGTGAAAGGAAATGCTTTAAAAGAAGCGAGGGAAAAATATGGCACTAAATTTCAACAAAATTGGCATGATAGGGATGATGTGTCATCGTCTAAAGCTTTGAATGTTACGAGTTTAATGATTGTATTTCTTTTAATTGTTGTCGGATTAACGATGGCAATATGTGTATTTATATTTGAAAATTCATTTGACAGGCTAACTAGAGCGTTTTAAATTGACAACTGTTTCACAATACCCCGTTTTTGTCGTAAATCCGCAAAAATTGATATAACGTTGTTGTTGAGACTAAATTAAGTTGTTTTAACGAGATATTGTGATTGCTTGAGGTACGATTTGTTTATTTAATCACTAAGCAATTTTTTACATAAAACAATATATTATTGTTTTATATTCATAACGTAATCTCCATAAATTAATAAATTCTTTTTGAAAGAACTTTTGTTTGAACTACAATACAAATCACTCACTGTTGTTGTTATTAACAATATATTACTTATGATCGCCCCCAAAACATGCATGTTTAACTCAAATACAATTTTAAAGCTTAAGCGAAGTACTGTGTGAACGATCGCCCTACACTGCAACTGCTAAATTATCGCCAACACTAAAACCACAAAAGCACCTTCATATGAATCCACTGAGATCATAATCTCAACGAACATTTTAAGCATTTAAAAAAAAATCTTTCTAATTTATAAACCACATCATCCGTCACCTCACAATTGTCGCCTTACGCAATCAACTGGAATATCTACAAATCTAAAAATTAATTCTAATGAATATGAATATATCGGTATTGCTTCGGTACGCATGGCACAATGATCTATATCTATCTTTGCTGTTACCTTTCCAAACGTCAATTCTCTCTTCTGATGGATTCCCAGGAAAATCAGTTTTTTGTCGCTTTGGCGTCCATCAATCTTAAACTTTCACTGGGAACTCAAAGTCAATTTCCAAAAAAAAATTATCTCATGGCACAAAACGCCTTGCTATTTTCAACATCATGTCATCTTGATACTTTTTAAATATTTTTATACCTCCAGTTTTCATAAGTCTTGCTTGTGATTTTTAAATAGGTCCTTCTGCTCCTCCCTTTTCTCAAA
>JAQFZH010004587.1:0-11751 GCA_034695485.1 Entomobrya nivalis
AAATCGCTCCGCAAATATTTTTATGCAGTTATGCTGATACGCAATATACAGATAAATACCTTTTGCGGAGAAGACCTGATGTTCTGCACTATTTATGTTAAGTGTCTTTTGTAAAATGATAGTCAAAAGATTCACTTGCTATTTATAAATCAGAAATACTTTGGATTGCTAAGCAAACATTACTTGTAATCCTATTACTTTCTGAAGATGTTTAACCGTATGAAACCGAAACTTAAACATTAAAAATTTGTTATTTTGAAATAATGTTCGAGCGTAAGAAGGACTTTTTGATTAGAAAACAGACGTATGCTTTGAGTTACAAGTAACTACTCAACTACTATTTTTTAAATGTGAATATCTTATCTGTTTTCTTTATAAGAAAAATTAAACGTGTTTTAGACCGTTGAATTTCTCTAGAAGCAAATCAAGCCATGTTTTCCCCATATGTGCCCTTCACACTGAGTATAAATGAATTTACTCAGCAAGTTATATAAAAATGAAAACTCTTGAAATTTATTGAAGCAGTAAACATAAATTAATTGCGTATGGTCCACGTTGGTAGCTTAAAAAGTCTTTATCAATCAATTGTATCAAATTTCTGTTAATCAGTAAAATGTGTTTAAATGTTAACAGCAAAGTAAATAAATCCTTAATTGTGCACAATCAATTCATAGAGTTTTAAGCTTAGTTAAAGTGTTATAAAATAATAATGGGTTTTCAATTGATATACTTCCTGGCTCGAGGACGCAAAATTAAAATATGTTTGAAAATTTAACTTTACGACTTACCGCAATGATCAAGCTATCTATCAAATTAAAATTTACACTTGCCCAAGTAATAAAGACTATATTTCAACTGATCATTAAATACTTATATGGATGGATACATATAATCTTTAATTAATTAGTACTAATTATTAAACCATCTGCTCCAAAACAAAATTAGAAAACACAAAACAAAACTTGAACCACGGCATTTAATAAAAAATCCAAATTGTAAGAAATTTTTTGTAGCATAAAAGATGTTCTTGTTTGGCTGATAGAAGAATCATTTATTGTAAAAGCTTATTTACAAATTAGTGAACACAACTTTAATTGAAAATATCATGAAAAAATTCGAAACGTATCGTTCTCAATGTTAGATGGGATCTTGATATTACTAAACTTAAATAAGTATATTTCTCCCTAAAGCAAATAATAACTATATAAATTCAAAGAATCATATTTTCAGACAGTATAATAATTATACATGGCAATATTGTCAAAGTTTAAAAAATGTGCCTTCTCCTGTAACATGTTATTTCAAACGCGCAGCAAATAAAAGCTAATAAACCAATTTCCAGCACTAGATAAAATATCTGAAAAAAACGCTCTAGAATTATATTCGTTGACATTATAAATTTTTGTATTGTAGTATTCACTTAACTTCTCGTCAGAAGCTTTCATTCGTTTTATATTTGTACGCACTTTTGCAAGATAACCAAAAAATATTTTATCCCACCATTCAAGAATTCCTGAAGATTTCACACCGCCTTTTTGCCGGTAAATAAATGTGGGCATCCATCCATTAATTTTGTAACCAATACTATTGCTAACTAATAGTTCTTTTCCTACAGATATTTTCTTGACCCCCTTTTGCCGCAAAATCATTTCCCACTCATTAATTTTAATATTTGGTCCCAGAAATGCGGTGATATTGCAATTTTCTAATTCTTTTAATGCTAGAATTTCTGTATCCCTACGTCTAATCATTATTGAATATATGTTGTCCAATTCTAACGACCTTTTCTGTTCCAGCACAACTTCTTCAACAACTTGTTTACCTTTATGCAGTGGCTGGGTCCATATGTCAGAGTTATTAAATACGTTCTCAAATATTTTAGGCCTGATAGAGTGATAACCTTGGTTTAGTCGCATAATTTGAGACTCAAATTCTACCAATGACAAATTGCCAACTATAATATCTACCAAATGCCGTCCAGATGACCTAATATTTGCTTTTGAGTTCTCATTTAAACCATTGAGTGGAACATAGCTATTAACACGGTTGTATAAAGGCAACGAAAACACAATATACCGAGAACGAAGTAGCTGCTCAAAAGTTTCCACAGGTTTCATAATCTTTGGCAGCATCATCTCACACATGTTATCGTTTTTGTAGGTGATACCTTATATCAAGGCGCACGCTAGAATAAAGCCTGTTAAAACTTGAGTTGAATTGTTGGCCAATTGTTTGGTATCATATCAGAAGACTGTTCAAGAAATATTTTTCCAACAGCAGTAGCACATTGACAAAATGTTGTGGTTATTCCTTTAGAATCATAATTAACCAACCAGGAATATAAGTACCATTGAAAGGGAACCATAATACAAAATATAGCTATTAATAAAATCCAAATTTCGCATGTAAAACTTGCAAAGAAAACATTCATATTCACATTTGATTCTAATAGCATCTTCCCACATGATATATATCTGACTTGTGTTGGAGGATGAGAAGTAACAAACCACATGCTATCCACATCGTATCCAGCGAATTTTTTAAGTTCAATTTGTGGATAAAAACACATGAATGGAAAACTTAAATAATAATTTCGACCAACTATATATTCCCAAACTACTTTGGTTTTGAGGCACATCAAAAGATCTTGAATGGGGTAGCCACTTGAAAATTTGGAACTTGGCAGTTTATCATTGCAGTGCATTAAAGGCACTACAAAATTATTACAAATTTCTAAGTTTGATATATTTACTTTGGTAGCAAGCTTGTCATCATATAATTTCCAAAATTTAATAATGGAAAATGAGCTAAGACGCTATTGTATTAATATTTTCGTCCATGGATATTCAATATGTTTTTTCAATAAGGTTGGTGGGAGTACGTGCAATGATTGATTTTTCTCTCCAATTGTTTTTAAATGAATCACAAAGAGAATAACATTTTCAACTACGCCTAACTATTTTTGCCAAATATTTGGATTCTTAAATCCTAATTTCCATGGCAGATTGTTTTCTTGCGTATTTGAGACGACTAAACCAATAACGTTTGGTAGTAGTTCCTTTTCCTCGTACTTTTGTTTGTGAACCCATATTGTATTCAATTCGACAAGCTGATTTGGAGGCAACAAATACGCGTACTGCTGAAAATTCCAAGGTTTAACACGTACGATAAATTCGTCAAGTTTTATATGGGTGCATATAGTGAATGATATCAAGAAAAATTTAGACGAGCAAAATTGGGTGACAGTTGAAACAACCAATGAACCGTTAGTCTTTACTTTAGCTGCCAAATACAAGGGAACAAACTTTGTCGAATATTTTTCCCCTACTGGATATAAACGGGTTAGAAATATTGGTGTGTTAAAATTTAAAATATTTACGTCGTTAAATACAGAAACAATCAAAAAGCAATTTTGACAACTAAAAAATATTAAATCTATATTATATTAAATATTAAAATCCAGATTTACAATTTCAAACTTAAGGGGTTGCGAGTATGCATGAATATTAGGATTTTATTGTTCTAAGGGAGCTAGTTCCCATGGAAAATGTGGCAAAACGTTGGCAACACAACAAAATAGTTGAAATAAGAGCAATCGTAGAATAGAAAACATTTTAGTGATGAAGATTTTACAAATAAATTATACTTTGATGTTTTGATGGATTTTCCAATTTATTTTACTGTTTTTTGCTGTTTTAAGGAGTGAGTTAGAGCTCAGAATGTGTTCAAAATATATTTACGCACATTTTATTAAAAATCTTATTATTAGATATCTTTTTGTCTTCGAGAAGTTTAAATTGAAAGGACAAATCTTTTACGTAAATATGATGGAAAGTGTTTCGAATGTATATTATATGTCAATTTATTATATCATTTTAAAGAATCAATTACACAGAACTAGAAATTTACTGTTCAATTTTCATTCGTTTGTAATGTTAAAATAATCGTGAATGGTTTTCTGACAATAAGGTTTTTGACAAGACACTTCAATTCACAACCAAAATGTGCTTAACACTTTAAAACCGTAATTAAAGATTGTGAAATGTAAACTGTTTTTAAAGCGGAATTAAACACTTTTTCAATTTATTGTTAAGTATTTCGTGGTTTAATACTAATTTAATATACAATATGGTATTAAATTGGGGAAAAATGGGTTTCAAGCATTTAAAATATTCTTAGGAATAAGTGCTTTTTAAACAAACCGAATTGCCCGTTGAGAATTTTAAAACAGTGCTCAATAGCTAAGCAAACAATAAATCAAAAAATGATCCAACTATCAGACCAACTTAATACATTACAATACCATTAACAAGTGTGAAAGTTTAACTAGGTGAATTATTTGGCAAACTAGGAAAACTGCTTAAAGAGTTTCATAATTGTATAAATAGAACTGCAAAATAGTTAAAAAAAAAATGCTAGAAAATACTAGCCAATCAGCACACACTTGTGTTGAATGAAGCAACTGAACCGAAATCATTACAAAATGTCTTTCGCAAAATGATGTATTTATGAAATCTTAATTATTTACGACATAGAAAACAGCAAACAGCATAATGTACAACAAACCATTAATTGTGTATATTCAGCGCACTTGTCGTCAAGCACACAGTAAATTTACATATAATACCAGTTAAAGAACTGGCTGCTGTGAGTTTAAATTTTAAAAAAGTTATGTTTTTACACCATATAATTCAGAGGTTATTTATAACTTATTATGTATGTTTTAGGAAATATCTATCATTACATTACAATTTATTCAAAACCCTTCCATTTGTAACATAAACATAAATCCTAAACGGTTTACAAGTTCACAAAATTTATTAGCCAATTCAAAGCATCGATTGATAATTTTACTTATTAAAACTTTTAAACTTTTAATTATTAGCTCATTATAAAAATACGTTGTCTCAAAAGCGCAGCAAATAACAGCTAACATACCGTTTAAAAATACTAGATAATATATTTGAAAAAATGCCTTTAAATTCAACTCATTCGCATTTATAATGGGTTTGTCATAATACTCATTCATTAGTTTGTCCGATTTGTTTAGTCGTTTTACGTTTGTTCGAACCTTAGCCAGATGACCTGCAATGACTTTATTCCACCAT
Organism: Entomobrya nivalis; assembly: GCA_034695485.1. Lineage (NCBI taxonomy): Eukaryota > Metazoa > Arthropoda > Collembola > Entomobryomorpha > Entomobryidae > Entomobrya > Entomobrya nivalis. The sequence continues at coordinate 5,109 of JAQFZH010004587.1, forward strand.
TCCAAAATACCTGAAGATTTCACTCCGCCAATACGCTGGAAAATAAACATGGGCATCCAACCTTCAAATTTATAACCAATGCTTTCCTCTACTAATACCTCTTTTCCAATAGATAATTTCTGAAAACCTTTATGTCGCAAAATCATTTCCCATTCAGTAATTTTAGTATTCTCTGCCAGAAATGCGGTGTTGTTGCAAAGTTCTAGTTCCGTTAATACGGCAACGTCTGTTGCACTACTTCCATACCAAAGAAGAGCGGCCTCATTCCAATCTAAGTTATGTGACATCACTCTTTCAGAAACAACCTCTTTGATTCGAAACAGAGGACGTGTCCATACGTTTGAGTTATTGTACACGATTTCGAATGATCTCGGCCTAACAAAATTTGAATATAGGTTTGTTTTCATTATTTCAGACATGAATTGAAATACTTCGACAGTTTTAACTAAAATTTGGACTTCATGTTTTCCATATTGTTTTATCGTGGCCGATACTGTGTTGTTTGAAAATGATTTCGGAAAGTTTATAAGTCCATTAACCATGTAGAGAACTGGTAACGAAAATACATTATATTTTAGAGTAATAAGCTGCTCAAATCTTTCCAATGGAGTGATTTTTTTTGGCAGCATCATTTCATACATGTTATCATTTTTGTAAGTGTTACACAAAATCAATGCGCAAACACAAGTAAATCCTACTAAAATATTTACAACAGGTTTAGTCGATGTGAGTGGAACTGACTGTTCGAGAAATATTTTACAAATAGCATAAATACGTTTGGAAATTTCCACTACTGAGTTCTTCAAGCCAAATCCATTAAAAGTTGAGAATAAATACGATGGAGTAGGAACTACAACGAAAAATACGACCACAATTGATATCCAAATTTCTGATTGGAAACTTGCAAGAAGAATATTATGATTTGCAATCCGATTGTCCCCGCAAGCTATAAATTTTGTTTGAGTAGAGGGATGCGACGCAACAAACGACATACTATCTACATCGTATCCAGCAAAATGTGTTAGCAAAACACGCGGCCATACACTTTTGTTCAGATCAGCAAGTTCAAAGTTATGACCAAGTATATATTGCCAAAGAACTTTACGTTTTAAGCACATTAAAATATCATCAATTGAATAATGATTTGAAATTTTTGAAATGAACACTTTGTCACTGCAATCCTTCAAATCGTTTTGATAATATAAAGTCCCAAAATACGATATATTGGATGTAGCGGCAAGTCGGTTATTGATGAAATGCTGAGTTTGAAATAAAGATAACGAACGAAGATTAAAAGTTATTACTCTGCTGGTCCAATGATTAACAGCAAATGAGTGGGAATACGAAGGTGGGAGAAAACGAAATTTTGGGTTTTTACTTTTAAGGCTGTCTACAGATATGACGACTAGAATTATGTTGTTGTTGACGCCTAGTGTCATTTGCCATCCATTTCGATAGACCCTGTCCATATTTGATATTACGATACCGATTATATCTGTAGGAAACTCTTTTCCATCCTGCCGTTTCTTTTCTAACCATAATTTATTCATTGCAACATGTTTATTGGACGGCAATACGTAAACATATTGTTGAAAGTTCCATGGTCTAATGTGTGCGGTATACTCATCCAATTTTAGACGGGTGCATATATTTTCAGAAATGTGAAAATATTTAGACAAGCAGATATTTGATTGGTTGGATGATGAAACTATTAAAGACTTGTTATATTTCCTCAGCTTTTTTGCTAGACTCATTGGAACATGTTGTATCTGGTTTGGATGATATTTGATTCCTACAGGATATAAACGGCTGAGATATACTGGTATTTTGGAGTATGAAATATCTACACCATTAAAAAGGGATACATACAGAAAACAGTTTGGACAGCTGAAAAGGATTGAGTCCAAATTGACTTTATTAACTTTGGGAGCTCGAGAATATGCCTTGTGATAAATGTTTGAACCTTTTAATGGAATAAACTCCCATGTATAAGATAGGATGTTTGCATTACAATAAAATGTTAACACTAAAACAAAAGAAAACCTCAAAAGCATATTGCTGAACTAAAACTAGGAACTAACAAATATTTCGAGATTTGGACAAACTTAATTTATAATTTTTTTAAACAGAAAAAGGTGAAATTAGATTAATTTTAGAAAAAATAATCAGCTTTATAATAAAATCAACAAAATATATTCTGTTGTTATTATATCAAAACTTTTGCGACACTAAACGAATTGAGTAAGCTACTTCCCTGAATAATTTTATGAGGTGTGTCTTGGAATATATCTAACAAAAAAATAGTTTTGATTAAAAAAACAACCGACGGACAACAAAACCCTTATGGAAAATAATTAATGGCAGTAAATAAACTGATAACGACGATAGCTCGGGCGTTGTTTTGAAATAAATTTAAAAATTACAAGTAAAGCTTCTATTTTTATTCGTAATGAAATATATCATATCAATATACGTATATTACATAGTAGTAAATTAAAACTTGAAGTGAATTAAAAATGAAGTGAAAGCAAAAATTGTAAGAGGGTAAATCTATCGTGTTGAATAGTGCTTACGGGATACAATTACACATCGCTTTAAAAAATGATTGCTAAACAAATAATTTGTTACAAAGTCTATGACGTTTTGCCAGTGGATAGTGGAAATAATTTTTCGACACCCTCCATAAATTTATAAGCGGAATAAAATTATGATACAAATTACAAAATAAGGTAAAAATTGTCAAGCAGTAATCAATTTAGAAGTATTTACAAAATGGAATAATACAACAGTTCTAATGCAGATGCTGGAAATAATTTTTGCAGTTAGAAAACTGGCAGTGATCACCCATGTTTCTAATAAGTTTAGTTCTTATTGAAATCATTTAAAACGATTTTAAAAAATGTAAAAATAAATGTTGTTCATTATTCGGTTACTTAACTCCTATCAGTTTATTTCCTTAAACATGAAATTATGTTCATCAATCTTAGAACAACACTATAAATCCTTTTAGTGGCATTTTCACCCAAACTTGGAATATCCCTTAACAGATTTGCTGATTTTTGAAGGATTTGTTCTCTGAAATAATATACTACCTCAAATACACAGCATATAGCAGCTAGAAAACCAACTTCCAGTACAATGTAGAATATGATAAAAAATGCGCTCGATTTATACTCGTTAACGTTAACTACTTGTGTATTGTAGTATTCGTTGAGTTCCTTATCTGATACGTGAAGTCGCTTTAGATTAGTTCGTACTCTTGCAAGATGGCCAAAAACTATTTGATTCCACCAGTCCATTATCCCAGATGATATCACACCCCCAATACGCCTGTATATAAACCCAGGTAGCCATCCATGAACTATGTATCCGATGCTTCTCTGAATTAATATTTCATTTCCAACGGAAATTTTCTTGACACCCTTATGGCGCAAAATCGTTTCCCACTCAATGATTTTAATCTCCTTTGCAATAAACGCTGTGTTGTTGCAATGCTCCAATTCTTTCAATGCGTCGATGTCTATGTAGTTTTTATTTTCCAAAGTCACATATACTTCTTTTAAACTGAATGTCTGCTTTTGTGAGAACTTTTCATTAAGTATTTTTATAATTTTGTACAGCGACCTTGTCCATAATTCTGAACTATTGTAAACCAATTCTGTTTTAAGAGAATCGAATTTAGTAGGTAAAACGTTCGACGCCACAAATGCCAATGTTTCATTACCTGTTAATATTTCACCTGAATGCTTTTTAAGGGATCTAATTTCCTTTTTCGTACTATAGTTTAAATAATTAAGCTTACCAATTATTTTAATTGGCAACCCAATTGGTAGGGAATAAATATTGTATTTGAAATGAAGTAGCTCCTGAAATATTCTCAAGGGTTGAAACTGTTTCGGCAGCATCATTTCGTACATATTATCGTTTTTGTATGTATTGCTCAAAACCAAAGCACACAGAATTGTAAACCCTGCCAAAATTTGTACTGAGCCATTTTGCAATTGTTTCGATGTCAGTGAAGCAGACTGGTCAAGAAATATTTTCCCCATATTTGTAATTGCGTAAACAATATTTGATTTGAAATGGTTCATACCGGAATTTCTTAATCCAGAAAATAGAGACCAGTAAATTGGAATCACAATGAAAAATATTACCACCAATGCTATCCAAACTTCTGATTGAAAACTGGCAAGAAAAAGTCTACCGTAAACATTCGTATTTCTAAACGTAACTCCACAAGATATAAACCGTGCTTGTGTTGGTGGATGTGAAGCGACAAAAAACATACTATCGACCTCATACCCTGCAAATTTAGTCAACTCAATGTCGGTTTGATAATACCTTTTGCCCTCCTTAACTTCAAAATTTTGACCAAGAATATACTGCCAAACTACTTTACTTTTTAAGCAAAATAAAAGGTCATTGATTGAGAAGCCAGAGCTTTGCTTTGAAATTAGTAGCCCATCGTTGCAATCTTTGAAACCACCTTGGAAATATTTATAAATGTACATTGACGATATATTTCTTTTATCAGCAAACAGATTCTCAAAAATCCAGGATAAATTACGTGAGTACATGTTCACAGCTATGCTAGCCCACTCATTAGAGTGACCAGTACGTGATTGGATTAGGGCGCGCAAAGTTTGGTTTTCTCTTTCAAATGTTTTTAAATTTACAACAAGCAGAATTATGCTTGCTCCTTCCTGTTCATTATGTAAGCCTTTCTAAGATTCCATATTACATTTTCCTCTTCTCCAATTCAAACGACAATACCAACTACGTTTGTCAAAACTTTGTCTTTTGGGTAGGTTTGATTGTGTACCCATAATGTGTTTAGGTTAATGAGTTCATTAGGAGGTAGTAAATAAACGTACTGCAGAAAATTCCATGGTTTAATGCGTACAACAAAGTCGTCAAATTTGACATTGGGGTATACAGCATATGAAAAGTTAGAAAACTTGGACTTATAAAGTTTTGACTGATTAAACGACGTAATAACCAATGAACCGTTATTTTTAGCCCTTAAGGTGCAATCCAATGGAACACGTGTTAGCATTTTCCTCCGTACGATCTTAATATCCACAGGATATAAACGGCTTAAATATATTGGCATACTGGAATACGAAATGTCCACATCGTTAAAAAGAGATACGAATGTGAAACAAGTTTGACAGTTAAAAAGAAATGAATCTAGATTAACATCATTAACTATAGAAGGTTTAGAGTGTGTTAAGTGATAGGGATTGGGACTTTTTAATGAAAATAGTTTAGATTCTCTTTTTGGTGGCTGTTTCCCACCACTACTTAAAATTAGGCTCAACATTATAGAAATTATTGTAAACATTTTACAAAGAGGATTCATACAACAGCCAATACTATTTGTTTTCAAAGAAATCACTTACGCACTAAGCTAAAGAAAATGTTGGTTATAGGGCAGTAGTATATATAATTGTTTTGTACCCACGTGAAGGTTTTTGTCATGCGAAGAAACAGCGTATTATTTTTCTCTAAGATTCTGAACCGTAGCCGTGAGTTGGAAATTATGCCAAATTTTGTTCGCAATTTCAAAATCTTTCTTAAAGAGAAAATTGGAGATGATTATGCTATACAAAATCAATACTTTATTTCACATGAAGTTTGAAGTAGAAATTTGAAAAGTAAGTCCAGCATAGTGTACTGCAGACTTTTAAATGCTAAACTTACTAAGAACAAGCATCATTGTCTAAAAGGATATTTGCTAGCGTAATATTTACGATCTTAAAATAGGAATTAAAGTAATAGAACAAAGCAAAACTTTGAGATTCGCATGATCATAAACTTGTTCAAAATATATCTTTTATAGCGCTCGTAATACAAACATTAAAATAAAATGTCATAACGAAACACAATGACATTTCTTAGCATACATTTCGAGAGTATTCTTATTTAGCTCGACTAGAACTTTAAGGCTGGCGGAAAATAATGCAAATAAAGCCCTGTTTTAAAGTTTTAAACAATTACTGTAAAACCAATTTTGAATAAGGACTCCATATTGTTCATTATAACTTAAGTAATTGTTTTCAAACTTCTTTCTAAATATAAGCCATGGTATGAAATAAGATTGTGAAGCCTTTCCATAATATTGTGTGTAGTGTACTACAAAAGACAATACTTCTATTCAATGCTTCTTTTTCACTTCTTATTGTCTCTTGGAGTAGCTGGATTTTCAGCACTTTGAATTTCAATAGTACATTTGTTTGCTGAAATTGTTGTACTACTACTTGGAAAATATTGACCATGTTAACCAATATACAGTGGAGGATCAGTAGCGGAATTCCGCCACAATGTAGCGGAATTCCGCTACATTGTAAAATAAAATAAAAAATAAGTAATTTAGCTTTAAATTAACACGTAAATGTTTGAATTTAGCCCACGGTAGATTTTTTTGCTTTTTATACCATAAAATGCAGAAACTTTTGATCTTTTAGAAGATGGTCACAGAAATTTTCCATCTTTTAAATTGACTCCAAGAATAATTTTTTTGTCCTAAAATTGGTGTTTTTTGGACTTTTTCATGCATTTTTTTAAATTTGGAAAATATTTGTAGTAATATTCTGAAAGCCCAAAATTTTCTGCATTTTATGGTATAAAAAGCAAAAAAATC
>JAQFZH010004588.1:0-11750 GCA_034695485.1 Entomobrya nivalis
ACAGACAGACGGACGGACAGACTCTTTCTCCCACTCACACACTAATCCTAGAAACACACTACGTGCGTTAATAAATAAATAACCAAACAATTAAATTTTAACTGGTCGAACTGGTTGGGTAAATAATTTTTGACTTGAAAAATAAATAAGTTGTAGATTTACCTTGAGTCCCATTTGTTCAACAACCGTTCCACTCTCTTTGCAAATCTTTCAGATTCCAAACTGGCGTCACTGCAAATTGACTTCAAGTTCACAGGCCAGTCGGACACCGTTAAAATCGTGCGACGAACATAGTTTTTTTGGTCTAGTTCAATGCCAGTGAGGTAGCCATTAAACTTCTTCGTTTTGAGTGGAATTATTTTAACCTTGTCCTTCACAAGATACACCTCCATTTTTGAGGCAGTTTGGCTGCTGGACAATTAAAATATACAATAATCAAATTAATTTCTAATTATTTTAATTAACTCACTAAGTCGATTTCTTACCTTAACAAGTTTACAAACTAATTGATTTATTTTCACTTTTGCTTGATAAACAAACAGTTTGACGAAACTCAACACTATCCGCACATGCACGTAGACTTCACTAAAACGAAAATGCACAACGAGGTACTAATTTGATAAATGCAAATTGCTAAAACTGCTGTTTTCTATATTATATACACGCACCTGTGCATATGGACGGGAAGCTTTTAATTGAGTACAATGGGTGGATAAGCACTTCCCATCATCATAATGCTAAACAAATACAAACAGTAATATTCGATTCGTGCTCGAGCCCCAGCAATATATTTTTTCATCCGGCTTGTTGCATTATATTGTACTTGAGCGCAAGCTACTCTTCTTTTTCGGTGGTGGCCATTCGTTCTTGCCAAATGAGAAACACTTCAGAAGTTATCGATGGGCTACAATTTCATATGATAAATTAAATCTTTGATTCTAATCGATCGACTAATTTTGTCCTTATCTGTTTGACTTTCGGTTTGTTTCCGTTAAAACTAATTAACACGTTAAATTACTGTTTTATTTGCGTCACAGATTTTAATTTTCCAGTTAAGCCACGCCGCCAAAAAATGGAGTTGTATTTGGTGAAAAAGGAGGTTCAAATAATTAAAGTCACTGAAGCATTTTCCAAGACGAACAAGTACAATAACTACATCAATGAACTTGAGGAAGAAGACGACAATGCTTCAGGATCTGAAGCTGGAGTTTTTTGACGCTTTTGACGCTATCCGACGTGTCGGTGACCTTCACCTCAATTTGTGGTGACGCCAGTCAGAACTCAGAACAGTTTGCGGAGAGAGTGGAAATTGAATTTCTGTTTCATAAAAAAATTAATTCATAATTAAATTAAAATTGTCACTGTTCTGTCAATTTAGCAAAGACAAACTTAAGGATTGAAAGTTCCAAAAAATAAAATGTAGTTACATTCAGTGTCAGTTAGTATCCTCTAAAGATCAACAATACCGAAGAAAAAATGATTTATTTTAACAGTTAATTACTATTTCTCATTTAACAGACATGACATAATTATAATTAATTACCAACTCCAATTCAATCAAAATCCGGCAAACCAACTAATGTTTACAAAAACCCAATTTAAATTCAATTTAAACACATTTATAATTCCCCAAAGCATTCCTCTACATTAAAAATCCACTGTGCTGTTCAATGGCTGGCAAAGCCAGACAAAAACACTGGCATGTCATCCCTGCCCTGCGAATTCTTAAAGGGATCTTCATTCCAGAAAGGATTCCCTGAAGAATTCGGTGGCATTGGCACAGACGAACTTGGTGATGGTGGTGGAGCAGCTGTTGGTCCTGCTCGTCCCTGATCAGAAGTGTCCACTCCCTTCATGAGGCACCACTCCTTTGCCAGTATCACCAAAAATAATTTATCTTGATCGTCTATCTCCTCCGCCGCCATGCTAACATACTCCTTAAAAAACTGAAATGGAGCACGCGCAATGCCTTCGACGACACGGTTCCACTTTCTCTTGAGAGACCCACCATCACGATTCCTGATTCCTTCGCCCAAGTTTTCACGAAACTTGGCCTGATTAATTTTTAAATGAACAAAATAATTCTTCCTTTTTAAGAATATGTTATTTTTTTAAAATGTTTTCGAAAAAGCCTTGACTTGGGACTTGACTTACCAATAGAGAGCATTCACCCCTGAAGCCGCTGTCCCAGTACAGCCTGCTCTTCATATGAACAGGTATGTCTCGAATGGGAAGGTCGTCAATTTTCATTAAAAGTTGGCCCTTCCATGCAATAGCCTTCAATAACGCAGTGGTCTCCTTCCTCGTGTACCTATCATTCTGCAAAACTCGCCTGTTGTAGTCCTCACGGCTCCTTTCTAATTTTTCTTGAAGGTCACCCAATTCCTTTTTCATTACATTCTTATCTTGGGAAAGGTCCTTTGGGATCAGGACGTCTTCCAAGGAGTTTGGAGGTGGTGCTCCACTTGTCTGAGGATTTGGAGTATGAGTAGGCAGCCCTTCTTCTTCCTGTCTCTCCCCGGCTGCTTCCCGGTCAAACTGACCACTTCCACTCAAGTCCAGCGATTCTTGGGAGGCAATTTGAAATGAAGGTAATTGGCTGCTAGTGGGAAACCCTCCGTTTCCACGGTAACCACCACGGGGACAATTGGTGTCCTGGATAACCATCGATACTTCCCTGCTTCCGTGAGCCATAGCCATACTAATTTTAAAAATAGCCAAAATGGATATTTAAACCCCTTGAAGCACTTCAATTAAATAGACAATTACGAACTTTTAATTAATCGGTTACTTACTTTATTTGTTGATAAGTTTGGGGAACCCCACCTTCACTGCCCCTGCGCTGAAGATAACCACCAGAAATCAAATTCTGTCTCCTAGTGAATGAGGATGGTGGGGTCTGGAAGAAATTCAAGCAATTTAAACAATTAAGTTTAATTGTAGTTTCAAATGTACAAAAAATATTCAATTAAATATGTCAAAAGAGATAAAATAATTAAATTTAACTTAATAAACTGTGATTTAAAATGTAACTTACTGGATAAGGTTCCCTTAAATTACCCCAAGGCCCCGAGTCCCGCTGTGAGGGCAGACTCAGTGGAGTTCCAAATTGGCTTGTGGTCATGTTGACAAGGTGGAAAATTGGTTTCAGTTACGAAATATTTATAGACTTTAAAGCAAATTTTTAAAATATTTAAGATAATTTATTTGGACTTTGGACAGCTAGCAAATTTTTTCTCCATTATCAATTTTTAATTTGCAATTAATGTTCCATCATCACAAATCAAACCATTGAACTAAATATAATCCAATATCCAAACAAATTAACAACACAAATTATCCCGTGTCTAATTTTTGAGGTTCCAGATTGTCTAGCGAATTTATGTAAAAAAAAATCCAATTCAAATTTTCCCAGACAAAGATCCACAAGACAAAGCACCATACAAGAATTGGTTAATGAACATTTTTTTGCTTACCTCATTGGCTATGCTGCTGGAACGAGCTTTCTTGCTGTGTATTTTCATTACACAGCAATTCAATGCAAACATCGCGGCGTACCTGTTTTTTAAACAATTGATAATTTGCATATTATCAAAATATATTTTGGCATGAAATTTCGACCATAATTACCATATTTTCAATGGATAAATTATTTGTATTTTTTCCTAAAAAGGTCCAAAGTACACAACTTCCGGTTTCTCGTTTCTCCGATGACACTGAAACGTAGAGAAACCGGTGCTCATTTTCTGGTTGAACTTTGTCAAGTCAACACGCAACCTCTTCTTCCTCATCCTCCTGAGGACACCGTTACAATTAAACTGTAAACTTAAAGTTAATTATTTGTTCCGAAAATAATTAAACCGTACAGTAATCACCCGACATCGAAGCACTTTGTTCAGTGTTTTCCTAGTCTATGATGAGTTTTGGGTTAAATTTGGTGACTGCCAACCGTGCCACCCACACAATTTATCAAAGACGACTTCAGCTGCAGGGAAGTGGACCTTGGGCTAATCTTGGTGCTCCTCTTTGGGTAAGTTTAAAAATTTAGTTATCAAAGTAAATTTTAAATACTGAGTGAGCCTCTTAAAATTAAAATGTGTAATAACTAGATACGATCATTTAAATTTACTTTAAGCTTCTTCACCGTTACTTACTGGTGACCTTGGACAGAAAAGTTTCCTTTTTGGTGCTTCTCCCGAAACCGGATATCTGTGGTACAGAGGCAGTGGTTCCGGAAATTCTCAAGCTTATCAACTTTTCAAGTAAGTAAACTTCTTTATCAAATATTAATCAATTTTTAAATTACTTAAATAAGTAACTCATTGAGTTTAATTTTTATTGAAACAGAATGCTACCTATTTTGACGAGCTCTGGCAAGGGAGGAGCTGTGACTCTGCTGCAGGATACCAATTCCTCCAGTGATGGTAACCGAGATAATGACGAATGCTCAAGCCAACTAGCTTCAACCCAAGATGCGTTGGAGGATTTACCGTTGGATTTCAGCAGCAGTGGTGAATTTGGTGGACAGGAAGGAGCTGTAGCTATCGAGAGACAGGAAGTGAGGCGCACCTCGAATTCGCAGACATGTGAAGCATCAGCACCCCCACCATCCTCTGAAGGTGTTCACCCAATGGACCTCTCATCCCAAAAAGGAGACTCAATCAGTTCTGAGGAAGTTGGGGATAGGGAGCCTTCTTCTGATCCTGACCCCAAAGCTGCAATGGAAGAAGACCTTAAAGCGGAAATTGACAAACTTCAGGAGAAACTCGAAAGAAGCCGAGATGACTTTAGTAAGCGGGTATTGCAAATGGAGAAGTATTCCAGGAACGAGACTACAGCTTTACTAAAGGCTATTTGTTGGAAGGGGCAGCTGATGATAACCTGCCGAGTATGATGACCTTCCGATAAGGCACATTCCCGTGCGAATGAAGAGTATGCTGTACTGGGATGAGGATTTCAGGGGTCAAGGGTCATTGCTGGTGAGTGACATTTAAAAAAAATAAAGTAAAAAGTAATTTGGGTTGAAAATTGTAGAAATTACTTTGATTAATATTTTGTGATATTTCTAAACAGGGAAAATTTCGTGAGAACCTGAGCGGAAAAAGGGATCGGGACTGTGTCTCCATCAAGCGGAAGTGGAACAGGATTATTAAGACCCTCGCAAAAAAACCGAACGAGTTTTTCCAGAAACATGCTCATGTTCACAAGATTGACGATGACGAAAAGATGTTTTTAATTAAACTGGCTAAAGTATGCTGTGTTTTCAAGGGGACCGATCCTTCCAAGCAGCAAGTGGCGTCAGCTGTTCCATCAGGGCAACCATCACCAAGGGATTCAGGGACACCACCAGCGCCGCCAAGTTCTGCTGGAAGTCCTTTTCGGGACGACCATGTTATATGGAGGGACATGCCGGTATTCAAATCAAGCCAGTTTTCCAGGTCAAGATTTAACTAATTATTGGAGACTTTGGATTTTTTTTATAATTTTTTTGTTAAATGAAATTAATTGAGTTGGAAGAGAGTAATTGTTATGTTTTGGTCAGGTTTGATTGACTTCGGATTTTTTTTCTTGATATGATAAATTCTTATTAATTAGTTCATTAGTTTGGGTGTCAATCTGGTAATTAAATGAAAAATTAAATTGTTGTCCTTCCTATAAGAAAATCCCTGAGTTTATTTCATTATTAACACAACAAATTAACGTGAATTCTCATGTGAGGCAAGTAACTCTCCACAGTTTTGATTCTCTTTCCACCTATTTTCCGTTTCCATGCACCCTTTTGGGCTTCCATTCTCCACCTATTTTTGGGTGACAAAGGTCCACTCTTGATCCAGAATGACCGTTCACAAGTTTCACATTTGTATATCGCCATTCTTCAGTATGCTTTTACATATTATGAGCTTTCAAATATCGCCGTGACTTTGGAGTCTTCTTGCAGACTGCAATTCATTATTAATCTAAATTTAATCAACACTAGCAAAACAATTAAGGCTTACTCAATCCAATTAAAATTCTAATCGTAAAAAAACATATTTAATCTTAACAAAGTAAGCCAACAAATTTAAATGGATTTAAAATTATTTAAATTAGATTTTCTTGTGTTAAAAATTAAAGTATTGAAGTTAGCATTCAATTTAATTTTTGTGAGAATTTATTTTTAAAATAGAACATTATCCATTCCGTGGGGAAGTGAACTTTAGACATTGTAGTGGACTTTGGAATGGGCTTTCTTCATCTGAATATTTTTAGTAAAAGTATTTCCGGTTAGAACATTTGGTTTAGTTTGATAAGGCCTCTTGATGAAGCGATAAGAAGCTTCATCAAGAATTCTTTTTGTTTTGTCAGGTATGTACTTATTTCTATAAATACGAAGGGAATTTTTGTAAAAGTTATCATTGCTTTGCTAGTTGTTCGATTAGTTGGACCAATAAATGAGAAAGAAAAGTTCTACTGTGTTCCACCAGAGGCAGCAGCAGCAGACGTGATTGAACCTGGAGGTAGTCGCGACGCATTTTCTTTTTTGTAAAGTCTGTGAAAAAATGCTTTCTTTCTCAATTTAAAGCGAAAAGACATTTAGTATTGGTAGCAGTCTAAAGCTAAAACTTAGTTTCAAGGATTAATTAGTTGTAATCTTGGGTGAGTGGATTTAATTATAATTTAGAATGAAGGTGTGGGTGGTGATTAATAGGTAATTTGTTTTACTGAAAGTAGATTAATCTGGTTGGACTATATAATTTACAGTGGCTGTTACTGGGTTTGGATTTGTGCTGAAAGGACATCTCATAATTAGCTCATCTAAGTTATTTCTGGTAACTAAATAAATAATGTTTTCTCATATTATCGTTGATCAGTGGCTACATAAGAATCTATTTTTTTTTTAAATATTAGATATTTTTAGATATAAAAAAGTAAATTGTTGTTTTATTTGTTTCACAGATTTCAATCTCCAACTACCTAAAAAATGGAGGTGTACCTTGTGAAGGAGGAGGTTAAAATACTTAAGGTCAGTGAAGCATTTTCCAAGACGAACAAGTACAACGACTACATTAGGGATCTCGAGGATGAGGCCGAAAATGCAGCTGATGCCTCCGACTCCGACGATGCTTTGGAATCTCATGATGGAGGTGACCGTACGCTACTAACGATCTTCAACTTGCCAGTGGCCTTCAGATCGATTTGCAGGGACAGTGACGTCAGTGAGTATTCTGAACAATTTGCAAAGAGAGTGGAAAGGAAGCTGACAGCGGTCAATGAGAGGTAAAAAACATGTTTTTAAATTTATTGAAAGTTAAAAAATTATTTACAATTCATTTATAATTTAATTTATTTTTTATTCATTTTTTGAACTTTAGTTCCGAATGGGAAAAGATGAAATTGGAACTAGTCATCTCGAACGATCGCCCAAACGTACTGGAAGGATATCTCCTGCTCTCGACTAACTCCACAGAACAATCAAAGTTGAACGTGTTCAAACGTCTGGACGGACAACTTGGATTTTTTCATGTTGAGTATAATGTTCAAGTCTCCGTGTGTCATTTGCCAACTGAGAATGCTCCAGTATCCCCAGAAGGATTAGTTAGTTTGGAAGCGGTAAATGAAGAAATTCACTATTACATAGCTCAGCACCGAATCGGCAGTGACCCTGTTCAAGTACCTCGTCAAATGCTGGAATGGTGGGAACGCGGGACAGGCTTCATTTATTGCAAAACAAGTGTTAAAATTAAGTTGAGGGCGAAAGCTGTCAATCTTGTGTATGGACATTTGGAAAGAAGACATGAGGGCTTGTTGAAAGATGAAGAATTCACGGATGCGGAGATTAGATGCCAAAAAGGGGAGATCGTGACATGTCACCGGGCGCTCCTCGCCAACAAAAGCTGCGTTCTTCGTGGCAAGTTTAAAGAGATGTTGGAAAAGGGGCAGAAGGTTGGACCTTGGAAATTGGAAATGGACATGAGCAAGAAAGGCGTGGATGCGTTTCTGGAGTACATTTACTGTGGAAGGGTGAGCAGAGGAATGAGTGGTTGCGATGGGGCTTTGGAGCTATTACTGGCTGCTGTTGAGTACCAAGTGATTGGATTGGCAAATGCAATGGAAGAAATTATTATGGCGAAAGGAAGCTCAGATTGTGGATATTTTTCTGTGAAAAGTGCTCTGGCTCTATTTCTGTATGCGAGGAATATGGAGCGCCTAAAGCATCTGAGGGACAAAGCTGTTCGGGTTCTTCAGAAGTAAAAAAAATAACTTAATTTTATTTCAAATGTTAAAAAAATAACTGTGGTCCTATTTTGCTCTTATATTTTTTTCAAATATTTTTGCAGCTATTTGAAGACTGCAAGTGATAAACTCCTGAGGTCAAAGGAGTACCAAGATCTGTTTCAGAATCAGCCACAGGTTGCCATCCACTTGAGCTCGCTTTACATCCAGCTTTTTTAAAAGAAAAGTTGTTTGATTTTTTTTATATTAACTTTGGTTTGTTTTCGTTTTCAGTAACTATTGTAATTTAGTTACATATATGTTCGGGCTATGGCCAGTATTATGACTAATTAAAATCTACTTAAATCATCGAAGAAATTAAATGAATGGACTTTTTGTTACTGATGTGGTATTTTTTTTTCAATTTTTGTAGTTACCTTTTTTGTGAAAATTATTTAAATCAATTCAATAATAAATTCTAAAAGACTTAAAAAAAATAATTTAAACCAGATTTTCAGGAATCCAAAATTAAAAGTTAAGTATTATGTAAAGCATTCAATTGCATTCATGCGGACACTTATAATTATCCTCACGCAAACCAGAACTCAGTTCATAAGTACACAACTGACAACCACATCAGAAAACTGGTTGGCTTGAATTTAATTGCATAGATTTCGCATTTGTCTGGTTTCTCTGATTACGAAACACGCATTTATAGAGTTGCTGTTGTTTGCATTTGAAATTTGGCAATGGACTGGCAAAAATAATACAACTTATTTCTTATTACGTTTCAAGATTAAAGATCTTTGCTAAATGACTATTTTCTTAGTGAACCATGTACTAGCTATATACAAATGATTAACAATTTATGTCTAGCTTTCTTGGTAAAAGCCGGGTCGATCTAAAATTAATTAAAATTATTTTATGAAATCCCTTTTTACGGCAAGAAAGTAACTAAAGGTATTTACAAATGCAGATTATAACAGCCGAACTAAAATATTATAGACAGGTAAATGGTTTTCGCAAGTTCAAAAATATAATGCCATGGTCTGCTAATTCTTTTAGGCTATACATTTTACGTTACGCATTCGCAGATCTTTTTTCTGTACGTTCTCCATCAAGGCTTGCCTAGTCTACTGAGAAATGTTAACAATATCACCAGCCCCATTTATAATGGCATTCATGCAGGATGTTATTGCATAAACGGCCACAAAATGGTTAATCTTTACCTCCAAAGCCATTTTGGAAAATCCCTTTACAAGTGATGCAAACAGACATGCTGTAAAGAGATGGGCGCTAGTATATACCAAAGGAAGAATTGTTGCTGATAGGCAACAAGAGCCAATTTGGTTTACAAGTTCAATTGCTCTGTATCTCTGCAATGCAATTTTAGACGCGCCCCAAGTTTTTATGTTTTCTTTAGTCAGATAAAGCCACAACTTCAGCTTGGCAAAATAAAGTATGAGTATTGTCGCAATTAGAGATACGGGAAAAACATTAAACATATCAGTCCATACTTCTATGAGAAACCCAATAGCAAAAGATGCATATTTGACAACAAGACTGTTTGGCCAATATTCTTGAAGCGCAATTGGCCAGTATCTGCGGTTAAATGGATCTTGTAAAAATAGAATGAATGGAAATATTGGCTGGAAATGCATGAAAATGTAACCAAGTGTTACAATTAATTGGCGTCGTCTCTCAAGGTCATCTTGGTGACACTTAAAGCCCCGAAAAACTGTGAATACAAGATATTTGCGAGGTTAATAAAAATATAGGAAATTTCAAAAAATTTAATAGTAATAGTTTACTAACCTTCAAACTGTTTTTCCATATGAAATATAGTGTTCAAAAATAGCATCAATTCTGCCATATGAAAATAAAATATTATGTTGAAACACCATCCGAAGAATCTGGATATCGCTTGAATATAGAAATTCATATAATCCCTGAAATCCATATTTTCTGAGTCAATGAATCGCAGGACATAAAGCCAAAGATAGAGTTGATCAATTAGGCTTATAACTAAAAACATTGGTAGAATATAAAAGCGTTTCCCTTTAGTGGGCAATACAAAAGCCTGTAAAGTTTCATTAAAAAATGGTGGAATGGCGCCAATGAAATGTGGAAATTTGTTGTAGGTAATTAGCAGAGAGTGGGGTCTTAAGATTTTGCATACTCAATATAGTTCGTCTAGTGAACCCGACACTTAGGGACTGGACGTTTGACATGAAAACAAGTATTTTAAGGCCAAGTTTATTTGCATATTTGTGCATATTTTGGCCCTTACTTGCATATTGCATATGCACGCATATTTTGGGCATTATTTGCATATTATGTGCATATTTCGTTATATTTCGAAACTTTTTACGATTTTTCCGAAATATTCCAAGGTTTTATTCTTTTTAGGCATAATTGGCCAATTACAATTAAATTTGTTCGTACTGTGAAATTTGTAGATCGTGCATAGAATAACTTTCGGCTCTAAAGTTGCTCAAAATGTGCAACATATCTGCTTCAAGCGAACAACTTGTCGCGTTAAAATGTTAAATATTGGTTTGGGATTCGAGTTTTTCATCAAATATTATGAATTTGTAGATTTTAAGTAAATTTTAAAAAATATGTAAGGTTATTTGAGCTATACTTAGTTAAATCTACGTTTTAAGCCCATAAATCTCAAATTTTACTTGCATATTTACTTGCATATTTTGCCCAAAATATCGTGCATATTGCATACATATTTCAGGCATCTATGTTGCATATTTCACCGCTCTTTGGTAATTAGTATATGTTTGTCTCGAGATGTATGTTTCACCATTGTGACAGCATAAGGACTGGCTTAAAATTGTTTTAGTGGTAACCAGAATTATTTTGGTTACAGCTGTTTTACAATTATGTTGATGACAAAGTCACGCAATATTTTCAACTATTCCCGGTGTGTAGCTGCATCAAAATGAAACTAGTTTTACTTTTTTAAAGAAGAATAATTGTTTCTAATAATATATATATGAAACTCAAGATTACTTTGTTTTTATTGAATTCCAAACTGACGACAAAGTATAATTACAAGCTTGATTTGACAGTTAAAATAACATGTTATTCAAAAATTTCAAAAATGTGTTTTTAACAAACATCTATTACCGGTCAGAAATTAGATAATTGAAATTTTTATCTTGAATTAATGTTGTTACGTTGCATAGACATTTACATTTTAAGCTAAAAACTTGGCTTAACTTGGTAAACATGCTCGCATTTTTAATAGCCTAAATAATAGATTTTTTTAAATGGACTTACTAGGGAACTAAAAAAAAGTGCCGCTTGCAAATCAGCAAGTGAATAGTCAATTCTGGGTCATTTTTACTTGTAGATTACGAATCTGGAAACCTTTTTGTGCAAAACTAATAAACAAAATTACCAGAGACATTTGTATTTATTTATTTATTTGTATTTATTTATTTATTTATTCGAATGAAAGATATGAAATCAAGTATCTTGAGCAGCTTTGTTACAAAGTTGGCAAGGCTGAAGATGATACAAGTGAATACAATTTTAAGATA
>JAQFZH010004589.1:0-11749 GCA_034695485.1 Entomobrya nivalis
AGAGTAAAAGGTTGGTTAGTTGTTTTTGTGAAGTAACCATTTAAATCTTTTATGAATCTATTTTTCACATTATTATTCCACAACTGTGTTTTCCATTCCAAATCACTTGGCAAAAGCAAGCGAAACAAAACAATTATCGTGTCTTTCATGTATGTGTTTTTGGTGCTTTCTCTTCTATTCATTCATTATAAATACAGCTCAGATATATGGAGCCGTTTGTGTTTAATTTATAAATGAGCAGCACAAATTCAACTTTTGCGGTGACTACGCTACGATGATTGTGATGATGATCATTATGTAAATGGCCGTTACACATGCCTACATAATATACCACACAAATCCACAGCTTCGATAACCCATTTCTCTCAAATACAGCTCAATACGAAGCTCAGCTCTTGATTTTGTATTTAAGTCAAAATACGAAGTATTCTGTCTGCAATTTATTCCATTTAACAACTCGCTTGCAAAACTGGCTAAATAGGCTAAATCGAAAAGCTACCATTTTCGAATAAAATATGCAACAAAATGTTCACTTTTTGGCAAACATGAGAAGAGTAATAATCATTGTTATCTGTCGGGAGAGGTAACAGTTGTTTTTATATAGAGAACATGTACACTCGGAACATTTTAAGAGAAAATATGCTCATTGTTTTCGGTTTGGTACAACCTGCAAGATAATATCAAGAATTTGACAATATATTGTAGAAAATATAAACATACATACATTTCCAATTATTTATATTTAGTATCAATTTACGTGGGACGTATATTACTTAATAACAAAATTGTAAGTATATTCGCAAAACAATGTGATGCCTCCCGCGGTCAAAAGACCGAAAAAATAATTTGAACATATTATCACTAGCATCGTCATCAGAAAAAAAATTGGTGGCGTGACTCAATAATACTCCCAAGTCTCAATAATTTAAACCTGAAAATTACGTTTAATGACTGCTTTCAGAAGTAATGACAAAAATTTATGGAATTACAATAAAACACGAGAAAACCCACATACAACATGTAATGCGCACATACGAGAATTCATAAGACATCATCACATTCCTTTACACTGCAATAATTTGGTTGAAAAGAAATAGCCAGCAAATCAGAGGAACATGACTGCATTCATAATATAAACGGGAATTCCCCAACATGACGCAAATATTTAATGTTTGTTGCTTCCATCACAGTTGTATATACAAAAATACCAGCAGCATAATAAAACTTCACATTTTGACTAATTTTCACTGTCTTTGTTTTTACCTACGTACATACTCGTTAAAAAATTCGCAAGGAATTTCACTCACCTACCTAACTATCTATGTCTCCACCCTACTGCTTTTGTTGTGTGGCTTGGTGTAAACAAAAAAAATCTTCTCGATGGTGCCATTCAGACCAGAGCAGGTGCTGTGCTCCTTGGAACAGACAATAATTGGCAAAATCATTTATTATGAATAAAGTTCGGTATTCCCAGGAAAGAGTGAAAATTCAGAGAAAATACACCTACGTAGATACTAGCAATTTCACTAGAACATTTTTCATTTTCTTCACAAAATATGCTCACCTCCAAGTACAATGTATGCTATATTATCAGGAAAGTATGCTTTAGACTGGCGCCAAAAACACTGGAGCCCTTTAAATGCTCACAATTTAGTAACGATGTCGCTGGAATTTTAGCTTGTTACACTTTCCACCTACCTAAATACTTTAGCACGCATAAATTCACAAAAGTCAGCAAAGTAGACATAATATTGTGTTTTATGTGTAAAGCTTCTAGTCCTTTTTATTGCAATATTTCCCTCGTTCCAGTTATCTAACCTCAGTTATTAGGTACACAACACTGTATAAATACATAGGTGTAGAACCAACAAAACACACCCAACAGCATGCTTGTTATCGTCTACAACAAAGATTTGCTTATTGCAAGGAAGAATCTTTTCAGACTTTGTATCTTTGCATGTGGTTTTTTATTCACGTATTCCGTTTTCGTTTGCTACGAAAGATTTAATACGGAATATTAGACATGGAAAGAATTCATGCATTTTGAACAAGAAAGCGAGAGCAATTGTGGAATGCGTAGATAGAAAAAAGAGTTTTCAGTAATCAACTCACTTTTGATGGGATGTCGAGCAGCAAATTATGCAAAGCTCTTACATCTTATGGTGCTAGACCTACGTACAGATCTCCAAGCAATTTTTTGTATGTAAACTTTATACAAATGTTAGTCTGTGATGTGGCAGTGTGGAAGTAGGATCACGGTACATTGCTCTCTGAGAGCAAAAAAATGGCATTTCGCTCAAGTCAGCCTTTCTCTGTCTTGCTGATTTTTGTTTGTAAAACTTTCTCCTGGCTTGCAATAAGCAATAAACCTATCATCACAAAAATACATACATCATCTTACTATATCATATTCAAAACAACAGCAGTAAGATAAAATGCAAGAAAAAGTGTTCACTGTCGACTGTAGATGATCAGAATGGAATATATTTTTTGGTAGTGGTAATGTTTATTGTGCTTAATGCGCAGCACTCCAAACCCATTCACTTTCTCCATCACAGTTTTCCATGTACGTACTGACGGTACATCACTTTCAGTGAAAATAAGAACGAAACGGGTTGAAAATTTCATTTGTGTTCTGCATACAAATGTGGTTCAGTAACATTTTCTTCTAAAAAAAACCTAGAGGTTTGCATTTTTACACTTTTTTCCAGTTTTCTCTGCACGCGTCAGCTAGTTTGGTGCAGAGAGTAAAGGAGATCAACTGAAAGAGGGTTTCGAGCACACTTCAATGTTTTCCATAAAATGACCAAGAAAAAAACAGCATGTTCCTTGAATCGCATTCATTCATCTCCTAGTATACATGTTAGATTGAGATAGAGAGCTTTCTGGATGTAATGCACACAACAACCTATCTACTTTAGACACAAGTTACAACAAGCATACAAAACCTAAAACAAAAATTCGTCAGGATCATGAATGCTTGTTTGTTGGTCGGGTGGGTGGTGTAGTTGTTGGCGAAATCGATCTTTCCAGAGTATTTTAGTATTTGTCTACGACATTCATCCAAACACAACAGTACGGTTTATGAAATGGGTTACCTATCACATGCCTTGTTTCATATGTAGGTGTACGATTTTTTTACCATATGCCGCTATGATGCTACTTTGTAGAAACAAGAGAATATGTGTACTATATAATCATCAAAATCGTTTTCAGGTGGGCTTAGTGATATGGATGAATGTTTGTAATACTGCTACATGACTGTTGAGATATGACATGATTGTATGTACATTGAGCGAAATATTATTTGGATACTACAAAAGTCACCTATGAAATTCTGTAAAACACTCTTATTATTATAATGCCTATAGACAGTGTCCGGTTACAATAGCAAATCGTAAACCATTAAGCATATATGCGTCCTAACAAGTTCAATAACAAACCAGAAAACACGGACGGACATTTTCACAAATTTTCTTTCAGGCTTTCTCTTAAAAATAAGCATTATGTAAATAATGTAATGGAAAGCATGATAAACGAGAGGTGTAACGTTTCGTTTTAAACAGCTTTTATTTTGTTTGCAAAACCTAAGCATTTCTTGTTTTACATTTACTTTCCCGGATGTTTTCTCCATTAGTAGGTAACATAGATATATGGAGCATGCAATATGGCGTAGGTAGATCGCGATCATTATCTAAACCAAGCTCAGTTTGCAAAACGGGAAGCAACTCTTGCTTGTTAGAAGGAAGGAAGATTCAAAATGTCCAGAATATTTTATCTTGGACTACTCCTCCTATACATCACTATTATGCTTGGGATGGTCCTGGTGACTGACTGAATTAGGTCTCTCATTCTATCTATTCTGACAAAGCTTTCCTCAACAAAAGTGGACTGTAAACATGGCAAACTGGATTTTGTTAGATTGGATTGTAGCTCTCCACCCTGTTCATAGCATTCTCGACTAGAATATACCATCGACAATGTTTGTTTTCGTGTTGCTTTTCTTCTGATTCTTTTTACTATATATCTAACTTATATAGTTTATAATTCGCTATATTTATACAAGAAAAACATGAAGGTTGACTACAACATGTGTACTTATGTGAAACGGACGTCATGTGAATGTATGATTTCATCTACTAAACTAACATTCACATCTCTCACATGACTTGAGTAGGACAGTTAGGTATTCATGCAGCGAGGTGGTTTCGTTTGGTACACAGTCTACAGGAACTTGAAACTTCTATTTTTTCACTCTCATGAAATTCCCAAAGGCCAAAACACCATGTCACCTTCTCCGACATGAACTTCCGTCTGCCTGTTCCAACTAACATACTACATTTTACTTTGTGTGTTTGCTTATTTTTATGTGAGTACTGATGCTGTACTTCGAGTTCTGTTCTATTTTAGAATACCGCGAAGGGACTCAGGCAGATATACACAATGCGTATAAAAAAAAGTTTCTTTTGGTGGTTGTTGGGTAGTAATAATAATATTCCAGTGTGTAATGCAAGCAAGTGAGACGAGAAAGCTCATTGAACAACCCATTTACGTATAGGTACTATTTGTTGTGTGCTTTAGACAATACAGAAGAATACAAGTAGTTAACCAAGCAGCACAGCATTTGTTGTAGTTTTAACGTAACAAAAAGCTGAAACTTTCTCCTTTTTATTCACACAGAGAGAGCCAAGCCTCTAAGTTATTATTGTTAGTGGAGAGGGAACGGCTGGAAAATTACTTAGTTAATGTCCTTAGTAGCACCGCCGCCATCACTACTAGAACAACAGCTAACATAAAGGCTATTGCCTCTCCTCACACCGCCACACTTACATTTTCCTCTTGTTTCAAAGCTTGTTTTTATGTAACCGAAACTATGTTTAATGGTTTTCGAGGAGGAGTTTTTTTTTCTTTGAATGGAGAGTCCACTACGACGTTGGAGGTAAACATTACCATTTTACTCCTTCGCTATTTTTTCCTTTATCGCTTACATTAAGAAAGTAAAAGTAAGTAATGCAAAAGCTTGGATATGAGTATGGCCATTTGTATGGGATATTTTCCCATTACCTTACTGAACTTTCCCCTTCTTTATCCCTTTTACATTTTCCCGTATAATCTCCTTCATTTTGTATTCCTCCTGTAATGGTGTTCGGCGTTTTTCCAAGGTGCAATTTAGGAAAAAAAACAATGGAGAACAATAGACAGTTTGTGTTGTTGAATGTGTGGAAACAATAACATTGTATCGGTAAACAAGCACACTAGTATGGTTTGCTAGTGAACTGTATAAAGTTTTTGGTTTCGTTCTCCTTCATCATTTTTTGTATTTTGTTATTCTGGTACAAAGTTTCATCAGGTAATATATAATGGTCTGTTGTTCTATTTTTGGTTGGCTAATGTGAGTAGAATGGAAGCAAGTTGTGCTTTGTTGAAAAGGGACAGTTGAAAACATATTTTCTGATCATCAGCATTATAAAGAACAGAAGGAAAATAAGCACAATGCAATGTAGAAGAGAATTTATGTTTTGCCCTAGTCTAAAAGGCGGTACCCCATTTATTACCCATGTGAACTTGCATTATTTTTTAGTTTTTTAAAAAAGTAGGTAGGGATACCTACAAGCATTGAGTTTTTAGTCGAATTTTATTTTTTGGTTGGCTTTTAGTACATGGACGCAGGTGATACATTTCAGTCATGCTATCCATGCATATATGGGGAACGTCCATTGCATACGATATAGAAGTACATATATGTACACATTTTTTATTGATGTACATATGTGCAATTCAACATGCATATGTTGATGATGCATATTATTATTTTTCACTAGAGGATACCTACTTATTTTTTACAATATGGATTCGGCTAACTCGAGGAAATGAGTATAAAAGTAGTACGCTCATAAATTGTCATGCATCTTTTACGGGCTAACTAGCTGAAAAGAAGTTAAGGGTATTTCCCAAGTGAATTGTGTTTTATGCTCCTACTGTTGTTGTAGTTGCTTCATGCAATTTTCTTTTCTGTTTCTGCATTCTCGTTTAGATGACTTACAACAACAAAACATAAACACGATCACGGTCAAAACAATATTTCAGCCTTTTTCTGAAGCTTTTTAGCTTTCACGCTATCTTGGATAATAAAAGTAATGAAAGTAGACATACATATGCCTCCTCATGATTTTTCATATAGTGATAAAGTGAATTAGATGGATGGATGTAGTGGGAAGGGTCATCTTTGGTCAAAGTAAACATGAAATAACATTTAAGTAAATAAAAAAAGAGAAAAATTGGGAATCCCCAGTGTCTAAAGTTGAAACTGAAGAGATATAAAACAGCATAAATGAATTGTGCCAGTAAAGTCATTTTTATGACAAATGTATTGCATATTGCATTCCAAATATAGCAAATATCCATTAGCTTTTATCTATGAAAATAATAATTATTAACCATTGATGTAATTCTAAATGTTGTTCTTTTTGTTGTTTTGCAGGTAAGTCACCGAGTGTTTCCTTACTTTTCTTAATCGTGTACGCTTTATCCGGAGATCGTAAGCAACCGTATTTCAATTTTTATGCCCGATTTTCGTTTTCTTTCGAAACAAAAACATACAAGCATATCTAAGAATCAAGATGTACAATTATTGTAGTTTTTAAAAGTTCAAAGAAATCATAGAAATAGTACTTTTTTGGAAATTTATAATCAGAACAAACTAGGCAGGTTGGACTTTTGTCGGATGATGATGGGTTAGGGGAAAATGCAATGATAAAAAATAGGAAAAGGAGGAAATGTGCACTATTGCCATATCGCGTGATGCACCTACCTAAAACCATATTTTTTCGATCTGTCTTTATTACTTTCATTAGAATTTTGGAGCCATTAACGTGAGGAAAAATATAAAAACACATAATACACATGACATGGCATGTCGTGATGGAGTATGTGTATAGTACATGTTGGTCGGGGAAAAGGGGTTTGGTTTACCTCAATGGCAGCCATAAAACGTAATAAGCTGTTGTACTTTTGTTTGAGGAGGAGAGTAAAATCTAACACTAGTTTAGCATATTCGTTTGTATTGTATTTACTCAAGATCAGAAATGATGGAAAAACGAGGATCCAAATTGGATGGCAGTTGGCACAAATACGAAAAGCACTAAATAAACCGTTGCATTGTAAATGCCTTTCACGAAAATAGACACAAAAGCACGTAAATGGTGACACAACCAAGTCATATCAATTTATTGCTTAAAAGTAAACCTATGTTTGTGCTGATGGGGAGGTGGCAGCTAGCAAAGTACACAACACAACAGTAATATATTTTATCACGTATAAATTACATTCACATATTCAAACAATCCAACAACTACGTGTGCCATATAATTATTACTGGCTTATACTTATGTTTTATCTTTCTCCGATATAAATACACAAATGGAGCTAGTTAACCAATTCATGCGATGATCATCATCATCAACATTATTATAGGTTGTAAACCAACCTAAAAAAAGTTGAGCAGTCATAATAATCACTAATGGAAAATCTTATTATTGTTTGGTCTATTGCTAATAGTATTAACTAATTCCATTGCCATATCGGTTTCCTTTCCACAAAAAGTCATTGCCGTCATTTATTAAACCTATTAAAGTAGTAAGGTAATGCCTATATAGATGAGAGGATAAGATGTCTCATATGTCATAACAGTTTTGTGATATGTCGGTTTATATATTCACATTTAAGCGCTTTCACATGCAAACAAAAGTTGATTCCATTTTTTGCGATTTATTAGTCAAATTATTACGTTGTTCTTCTGCTGACTGAAAAGGGATATAGGAAGCTAACTGCCAAAAACAGGAGACACGGGAGAAAACAAAATTGGAAAAAGCTTTTCTTGTTTTTGTCGAAGAAGACCATTAGCATGATCATCGTAGTCAACGTCATCAGAGAAGAAAAATAAGGTATTCTTGGAAGAAAGGAGGGAAAAGGTTGCTAGTTTATTGTTTGTAGCCAATTTCCTTTTCGCCCTGTGAGCTTCCACACGAAACCAGCAAGATGATGCGAAGTGACATAAGTTGTGATAACTTTTTGACTTGTTTGAAAATAAGCGTAATTTGTACCAAGGAATAACATACATTATGGATACAAAGCAATGTTACATTCAACAACGATAGATTTTTGGAACTTCCACTCTTCCACATTATTACAAAATGGCAGCAGCTTTCCAAGAATATTTTTTTTTGTGAAAGCCACTAGGGCTACAAACCACTACATTTCCCTTACCCGGAATATCAGCCACCCACCACACAATAATATTCAGGTTGTTTCCTCTCAATTTCCTCACACGATGCGTTTTTATAAGCCTCCCTGGTTTTTGCTTGGTTGCTCCCTTGCCACAAAACAAGAATGCGGTAAGACAACTGGAAAACTTGGTGTTCACTTCAACTATTTCATATTTGTACACTTATACATTGGTAAATATGTACATATGTGGATAAAGTCAAGTAGACCTTTAAAACATTACTCCCGTCGCACTCCACGACTGCACCACCGACTCCAACTAATATGTCTGCATTAGCTGGATTGAAAAATGACTTTGGTAATGACTTCATGTCTGTTTTGAGCCAAATTTTCGCTCGCTTTACTTTGCTCCCACTTAGTTTACACATCTTGCCACTTATCCGCATACACTTTTACGTATTCGTTCGTATACATTATTATTATTACCTTCTCCCATTTTACTACTTTTTCCTGGAAAAAAGGATATCGCCTTCACCTACATCCTTATTATCATCATCATCATATCACCATAAACACACATTTTTATACATTTTTGTACCCTTCTGTGTTTTCTCATAACTCAAAACCACACAGCAAAACTACGAAGTATTATGAGTTGAGTCAACTCAAGTGAGTGACTGAAAGGGGAAAAAAACTTTATTTGTACTTAAGCTTCTCTCTGGGTTCCAAATTGAAGAAATAAGTTTCCCTTAAAAATACTCAGTCACAGTCATCCTTGAAAAAAGAACTGTTCTCTCCTTTAATGCCACTTTACACCTTCATTCATTGCCATATTACAAAACGTGTTTCTATTACGTAGATGCATATTTTTTGTGACTTTCTCCGGGGGAAACGTATAAAATACGACAAAAAGTGATGAAAGGTAATAAATACGTGCATAAGTAAACAGCGGAAATACCATACCACATTTTGTGGCAAATTTCACATCACGAAGGAAAAAAAAAGAGTTCGGAGTGAAAGCAGGCGCCCGCATCCAGACACTTCTACACACACCCAAATCATAACATCATAATAATGTCATGGTACGACCAACTCTTACCATTGCACACACAAAGAGACCACATCCAAACATTCAAGGCATCGTCGACAAGTCAACGAAGCAATGGAAAAACGGCAGCATTGCAGCCCAAGGCCATTCCCATTCATTCACTTTTCACCACGCACACAATTCCTCATTCCTCCTTTCGCTTATCTCTTTTCCTTAATGTGAACGAAGGATATTGTATGGTGTGTGTTCTTTTCTCTCCCATCGGTCGTCCCAAGGCAATATTTCATGCCATTTTCCCAGATCAGTTGACGTTCGTACGCATGCATTTGTAGTTATTTGCTTCACACAGACATATACACACATTACATATATAAGTTTTACTGACTTTATCAGACTAGAAAGCGCAAGGCAGCATGTAATAATAATGCGTTTCTCTCCACATGCATATTTGACTCTGACACACACGATAGTACACACATTTATCTGTGTAAACATTCAAGTTTTCTCTCTTCTCTGCATGCTGTTTAGTAGTAAATTTTTGTTAGTAGGTGTGGTAGTGGTAAAAGTGTGTAGACAAGTTGTCGCATATCATTGTCACATCTTATAGCTCCTAAATGTCATGAATACATTGTACATGTAAGTGTGTTCTGTGTGCAAACAAAGTGAAAGTTTTTCCCGTTAGCTTTATGACTTGTACACAATGCTGGTTTCTCCCTTGTTTGCAAAATAAGAAAGGCTGTTCATCCAAAGTTGTAAATTCTAGATGACTGTTCCACTAGATAAATATGCGCAGCCTCAACGAACTATCCTCACCGCTTCCGCTGTTGACTAAAAGAATAAAATGCTTTAAGTATTATTTATATTTGAGTTGCATAATACGTGTTGTTTGACAATGCCATTTTAATACATGGAGCATTTGATGTACACTTTGTGTATTTGCATTACATATGCTGCAGGCATGCAAGATTGTAACGTATTTTTGTAGTTTGTCTGCCTCCATATAATTTTGAGAAATTGTAATGGGTAATGTTATCGCCACATAAAATACAATACGCAGTGAATAGAACAATGACTATTGCTTTTATACTTATGTTATTTTCTCGGCAAATAAGTTCATACACGCAAACAAGTAAACACAGACGAAAAACGAAAAAGAATCTCTCTAGAGACATATCTTCTTTCTTGTCACATATATCTCCATTACATAGCTGCCGCTACCAGTAAAACCGTAACACTAGTACGATAGTAATATGGTTGAATATAAGAAGAGAAACGGGAGAGATGCAATTTACTATTTTCTTTGTTCTACTGTTGTTAGTGAGGAAATGAGCTGCACATGCAAGTCATTGAGATGAATGAAAATGTGAATTTTCCATTTTATGTGCGTGTGCACTGTATTTCACTTCCAATTTCTTGAAGAAACGTGTACTACATATACGAACTTGTACCTGTTGTTTACACTGCACCGTAAAAATTTGCGGAGCTTGTGGCATGACATGACGATGAAATAAAATGCAATACATAATCATTTCCATTTTACTTTCATCGCTCGGAGAATTTTCTTGGACGAATACACATACTAAATGTGACGGTCGCAACACCAAAGAAACTGAAAGTCAAGAAAGAAATTTAGTATACAGTGGGGGAAGTGGATTAAGGTTGAATTAAAGCAGAAAAGAGGAGCATTATCATCATCGCTATCATCAACAGCTTTGCACAGTACAAAGCATACAAGTCGGAATTGAATGGTTTTTTGGTTGCCAGCTGCTGCTTCTTTCTTCGTTGTTCATAAAATGATGTTTCTCTTTGAATGCTTAAAGAATAAGGCGAGCTGAGAAAGTGTTGGCTTTCAGAGAATGTACTTGTCCTTCTCTTAGCGGCAGAAGAAGTGTTTGTTGGTCTTGCCAACGCTATGTACATGCATTATATGTTTTTTGGTTGGTTATCTTTTTATAACAGTATAATCCACTTTTTCTTGGTCCTGTTGGAAACGGTGAAGTAGAACTGGTAGAAATTTTTTAGTGGATACTTATAGCTCCTTACCACCAATGCAATACTAACGTCACCAGATTTTGCCAAGTATGATAGCATTTTGTGAACAGCTGTGCCACACTACTTTAATACTGCCTATTGACTTGATGAAATAACTTGAACCTTTTCTCAAATTCGCTTTTTATTTCTCTGGATCTAGATTTCTCAAGTCTCCCTTCTCCTTGGAGCCGTATTGAATTGGAAGCACTTGGCTATGAACATAATGACATGTGTGACTATTTAATTTCTTATAGGTACATATATGTGTCATGTGTGTATGTCTCATTTGATATATGAATGGTGGTGCGTTTTGATATAGTTAAAGGGCAAGGTTTTTTTGGGTGATGATGATGACCCTTAAGCCTTAAGACCGACCGACAGATTAACTGAGAAAAGAAGTACTTACGTTGTAGTGTTAAGGCGTATTTTGAATGAAGCTTTTACTAC
>JAQFZH010004590.1:0-11748 GCA_034695485.1 Entomobrya nivalis
CAAGAAATTGAAATCGAAGTCTTCGTCACCATTTTGCACATTAAAAGAACTTTAAAAAATGTTATCACAACATAACAGAAGCACTATATTTCACGTCATCCCACACTCACTAACTTTCACCAAGGCCAACCAAAAACATGTAATAATTTTTAACCCTGCTTTTTTCCAGCTATTACAGCTGAATCATACTTCTATATAATTTAATTATTTCAATTCCCACAGCCTCCATCAAAATGGCCACCCTATTTTTTTATCAACAGTTGCGCATTCAAACACTACAAAAAGACAAGATAAAGGTGAGATGACGATTAAATACAGTATATCAAATAAAAATTATCGACTACATGCACACGACAACACGAAATATGCATAATATAATCTTATAAGGCAAGTATCCGATATGTGTCATATCCACGATTTTAAAAAATCGTGTACCCCAGCATATGAACATTCTTTGTTCATTTTTTTATTCTTCTTTTTGTATACTTTCCTAATATGCATAAATGTTCATATGATATTTTTTATATATCATAATTATTATACGTAGTAATACTTTTTATATTTTTATCACGTTCCATGAGAACAAAATTATTATGAAAACGACAAGAGCTCAAATCAAACAACGACTTTATTACACAATCAATGTTGAAAGTGAGATGAGGATGATCGCGATAACTGCAGTAATAATGATCATCACCATTATGATTGTGGCATCACATCGTCAACAAAATCATCTTACAAAAGCGAAACTTTGTATTATTTTGCAACTCTACTATTATACCGCGAACGTAAAACATGGCACGAATAAAATTTTCATTTTATTATTACAACACACATAAAATTCCATTTTATTATTGTGCCAGTAAAGCCTTTACAGATTTACTCGTTATGCATATATACACCTACGTTAAAATACCGTATTTCACATTCACCCTTTTTCCATTCAACAAACTAAACCGCTCTCGTTTACACTTTTACCGTATGCCTGAATGAACGAGTGAATTATATTACGGAGACGACGAGAGAGACCCGATTTGTTATTTACACGAGGCCTTTCTCCAACAAATGTACATTTACATAACTAACACAATGTATACTTTATGTACTATAAAGTCGTAACGTAAATATAGTGTCCCTTATATAGAATACCATATCATCATTATTCTTACATACTTTATTCATCGTGTTTGCTTTAGCTAATCTGGAAAAGCTTTAAAAAGAGTGTAGAGCGGGCGGATGTCAAGTAGCAAATTAGAATGCCAGGATGATCAAAAGCTGGGAGAAAGATGATTATGTGGCTTTTGTGTCCGTTAAAAGAAGACATTATTTAGCTTTTAGCAAGTTTAGAAATAATCAAACAGAAAAAGAGGGCTGTGCAGTGCCTCTGTTCTTCTGATGTAATTCTGCTACATATACTACGGCAAATGCTGGTATGCTTCTGTGTGTGTCTCTCTCTCTACAAATCAGAGTGAAATGGTAAAAGCTATGCGTAGGAAAAAAGGAATTTAAAATACAACTTAGGTTTATTATTTTATGCTGGTTAGTAGTGTCACATTGCAGTAATGAAATATGCCAGAGTGGATTATTCTACTACTTTTTAGTTGCTTGCACACATACGCGCTTTTTCTAAAAAAAAGAGAAAATTTAAATTAACATATTGATTTATTTGCACACTGTCTTTCATAAACCTGCCTGCACTTCTGAGAGAATATTTTATATGTATTATATTAGCTTATGTACTGTCTTTTATGTGCTACTTACAACTATAGCCAAGACTCCATCACTCCATGACACGACAATGTCAAATGAAAATCAATGTCACTTAAAACAAGTACTCCAGACAACGTAGTAAGTAGCATGAACAAAGTCACAAAACTTCAGACTCACCCGAAATTAAAGTTTAATGGAAATGTCGCGGTTCTCCAGATCGCATATCCATTTAAAGACTTAAAATTAATGTACTAGTTCTTAGCTCTTGATTACCTAGCAGTTTATCTAGTATTTTAATGCATAGTGCTTGAATTTCTTTTGATTTATTTTGATAATAGTAATTATAAATGGTATTTTATACTTATGAAGACGATTGTCACTTAGCTCACATATTTTTACGGCATAAACAGAGCAAACATAGGCAACATTTATTGGAAGGTAGTGTCACAACAGATTATAGTGGTTTTCCAATGTCTGTTTCAATTGTTTGATAAACCTTCAAATCGACGTTACCCATGTTTGCAGTTTGTAAAAATCCCTCAATACCTTGAAGTTGATCCCCCGAAATACATGACTGTGAAGACTATTGCACACGTCATCAAATTTAAAAAAAATTCTCGTCCAAATGCAAGAGCCAGTATTTGCCATTTTCTGTTCATTTTAAAGCTATAATATGATCTTATACTTTAATGCTCTATTCCGATGTTTTCATTATGTAAGTTAACTTACCCTTAAGTACCCTACACTGTACATTAAAGTCAAATTCGAATAAAACTTAATCTTTTTACATCTTATATTGCTTTTATGTTATTAAATTTAATTTTCAGAAGTGATGTATTTCAGAACCAGATAATATACCTATTATGTATAAAAGGTTTATGATGTTCCAGTTATAGAAAAAATGTTGCAGTGATGCACTTTTTCTCATGTGAATCTGCTTTTTATATGTACTTATATCACAGATCAGTGCATTCAATTCTCTTACAAACTTTCTAAAAGTCAAAATACTCAAAATGTTAGCTAATTAAATAGTATTAACTTTAAACGGAATCGCGTTATCAGTAATCGTTAAGTTAACCCTACACAAATTTTAAACGTCATGTACATGCACTGCAATCCTTATGATCAATCTTTGTGACTGGTAATTTTTGGGCATGTGCATATTGAACTCAGGTGCTTACAAATATTCCAATATTTAGTTTCCGGCTTGCTTGCACCTTTCGGCTGGACAACCTAAGAAAGTAGTCATAACCATTAAATTGCACAATGGAAAATCCACATCGACATAATAATCCCTCCCAGACATAATTTTAATTTTAAATACATCAATATTTTGGCACATTTAAAAATCTTGCCACAATGAAAGAGATTAAATCAGCAGTTTAAACTCAATTTAAAGTAA
The DNA here is from genome assembly GCA_034695485.1 of Entomobrya nivalis. Taxonomy (NCBI): domain Eukaryota; kingdom Metazoa; phylum Arthropoda; class Collembola; order Entomobryomorpha; family Entomobryidae; genus Entomobrya; species Entomobrya nivalis. The sequence continues at coordinate 3,113 of JAQFZH010004590.1, forward strand.
TTCACAATCAATTTCTATTTCCGTTTTAACGTAGTCTGTGGCTTCCAATATTATTTAACTTTTTTTTGAGCTTCCGTGCTACCATACAATGTAATTAAGTACGAAAGAAAGTAAATTTTGACACTTTTTCCGCATGAAGAATCTCATTTTTAAAAATACTGATTTTCATTTTTTGTTTAAATCGCACATTTTATCATTGCACCAAGATTACAATATGATATTTTTAGGTATGATTGAATAATGCTTCCTAAAATTATTTACTTTACTCATTATGTTTAAATATAAGTACACAAAAAACTTATTTATGCACACCAGTCAATATATGTGTATACCTAACGAACATTCACATAAAACAGTATTTTTTGATACCAAAGTATGCATACGTATAATAAGATGTAATCTGGAAAAGATATTCTATCCGATCCGTATCTATCTGCTGTCTCTCCCTCCTTCAGTCACATCCAAATAGCTATTTGGATAGCTATAAGTACAAACATATTATAACAGAGTGAAATCTGTGAATAGTACGTTCCTGCTGTTCTACACCACAATCACATAACGAGACATAAAATCCTATTTAATTATACCTAATTACTTCCATTAATCAGTTTTACTGGCTTAAAAGACTCTAATTAATTAAAAACTTGGGAAGACATGCTTTTTAACTTTTGCAGAGATCTGCTCTGATGTTCTCCTACGAATGCATACACTTTAGAGTAGAGTATGCACTTATTATGAATACGTACGTCAGATCAACACCCTCTCTGTCATTTGTTGCTACAAGGCTCCGAATGGCATCATTTCTTAATTCTTTGGCTCACTGACTGAAAAAATGCTTTTCATATATTGGCGAATTGTTAAATTGCTACACTTTTATTTTTTGATTATTTTCATTGATATCTACTTATCATCATACAACACACACGCATACAAATGCACAAAATTTGCGCAAAAGCAATTCAACTCTACAGAAAGAAGTTTTATGTTATGTTATATCAGCCAAATATTCAAGAATCACTATATAATGTTCAAAATCCATGATGGAATCTTCTGTAACATTCTGTTGTTCCGTTCCTTTTCATTTCTTTCTCAGTGCTTATTTCCCAGCGGTTCTAACGATGATGAGAATGGGAACGATGAAGCTCATACCACTTCTTTTACGTAGCTTTTTGGTATGTGTGCTCATTCCTTTCTTCAGATGAAAAGGTTTGATATTAGTATATTCAGAGCACCTACTGCCTCCACATATGTTGATGATATTAGGCATATCTTGAAAATAATGGGCAGTTCTCTAAGCCCACATGCATGTGCCGATAGTAATAATATTGCTATCGTCCTTTGCCCAATTTTAATAGCTATCAGCTATCGTATCCTAATAAGAAACGAGTTTGTTATGCAAACATGGATTATTTGCAGGTTTTTAGAAAAGTCCACATCTAGACGTATAGATTCATTGGTGGTAACCAAGCTGAAAACCACACCGCACAGTAGATTACTCTTTCCTTCTCTCTTTCTCTCCTCTAGCTCTTTTCTCTAGAAGTAGCAGCAAGTCTAATAGGTCTAGAGATTGTAGACCATGCCTGCATTCCGGTCGTCAGTACTTTTGTTGTTCCTCGAATTCAAAGAGCTTTTTAAATTATAGAATAGTTTGATGGTAATTCATCGGGAATTATGAATTACATACTTTTTAAATGCATACTCTTCCAGAATTGCAGATGAAGTTAAATTCCTAAATTTACTTTAAATTTAGAATTCAGTGAAACTACTTCCATTATCATCTTTCTCTCTAACTGCGCGGCTACCGAGTTTAACAGTTACAACGGTTTATTATTCTCTGCAGACTGCACTATAAATAGCAAACTTCTGCTATGCTGTTTTCGCCCTTTTCATCTTTAACAAACAAACTGACTGAAAATTATAGGAATATAATATGAAAAACCAGCAGCAAAAGAGAAGCATCAGGAGCATTTACCTAAATAAAAGCATTACACATATGAACATCGTCAGTTCCAGTGTGCCTGCTTTCACTTGTCTGGATGATAGTCGTATGCATGCTGAATGCACATATAATACTCTCTTTCTGGTTTCATAATCATTTCTCCTGTCTATATACCCATAGGCTATTCATAGGGTGCACCAGCTATCACGTATTCCTGTTACTGTTGAAGATCATTTTCACTGCAAAAATAAGTCGATATACCAACTGGTGTAGACAAGTAATTCATGCAGCGTTGGTTGTTTCTGTGATAAAAAAAATACAATGAGTTGGAAACTTGGAGTAACGCTTGATAACACCTAAAATTTGGCTTTAATTTGCACATAGATAGATAAAATAAAAATTTTACACTCACGGTAAGTCTAAAATGATAATTGTGTAAATAAATCCTTAGAACTATGTCTCAAGTTTGATTTAAAGTATCGGATAGACGTACAGACAAAACCGATCATTCATATAAAAGTGCTTGCACTATTTAATGAGCTTGTTTTGTTGTTCATGTTCACCTTGGTGGACAGAGGGATATCAAACAGACTGGTGCATGATGGTGTATCGTTTTCTGTTCTGGATGATATCACCTTTTCCTTTTTTGGCGCTACGTATTATTGCTACCGTTATCATTTTTTTACCTGTTTGGATATAATGATATTTTCTTCTCCTTTGAACGAAAGAAAAGTAATCTTCTGGAGATACATGCTTCTAGAGAAAGTAGCTTGAGTACTTCTATATATACCTATGTATTTTGTTTATCATAGAATAAAATGTTATCCGACACAGGAAACCTTTTCTGATAGCGCCTTTCTCCTCCTCACATGCCGTGATTCCTCCACAGACCTACACACTGAGCCAAGCAGGGTACATTGTATGCATATATATACGCTACCATAATTCTAATAAACATACAATAGTCCTTATTCCCCATGATCATGTAACAAAACACATCCTTTTCTACACACTTACACTGGCTCACACTCCACAGCACCGAGATTCACCCTGCTGAGCCTTTCCAGTCCATATTTTGCATGTGGAGACGTACGTGTGTATAGGTATATGCGTTACACTTTCTCTCGTGGTTGGTACATATGTAGGTATATATAGCATGTATTTTAACAGTCACATTTCCTGATGCATGTACAACGTGTGCTTTCCACCTACAACCTCCCTCACTTTCTCCTCACAAACGAAGAATTTCTCGTATCTTCCCCATTTTTCGATCCATTTTGCTTTTGTAATAATAATGGTGTGTGTAGAAAAGGAAGTAAAGAATATAATATAGTGATTTTGGCTTCCCAAGAATTCATTGTCTGTTTTAAGCCTTAGCTGAACTGAAGTTTGTCTGTTTGCTTCTTGTGCTCTCTCTCTGTCTCTGTATGCGAGAGTGTGTGATGCGAAATAAAGACGACTTCTCTTCTGATGTTACTATATTTTTATTTTTATTTTTATTATTTTATAAATGTGCACAAGATACGATCTTAAATGTACACTAAAACATGATGTTTCTTTGTGTGTAACAACCTGAACTTGTAGTTAGTATTTGTATGTATGTATTTTATGTATGTATCTAGTGTGGTGTGATGATTACACACAAATATATATACACAGCAGCTACCGCTGCGCAAGTAAACCTTTGATGACGATGAACCTATAAAACATTTCCTTTTTGTACACAAGAAGACGCACGGGGAAACTTTGTATTTGGTGTTCTGTGTAGATACTTCCGTCTCCGCCGTCGTGAATCCCGATAAATCACAATTGACATATTTATCGTCTTATACACTAATATATTTAAAGCTACACATCGCCACCACCACCAACACCATCACCATCATGATGATAGTCGACGTATATGGTGGCAGTGGCAATACACTGCACCCATGTAACAATAACACTTGACTAAAGTGGAGCATTAGCATTATTACTAACAACCAACACAACCTTTTAATACTATTGTTGTTGTAAAACGATTCACATAAGCATGGAGACATGTTTCTTAGGTAGATGGATAGACATTTCCTCTCTTGGTGCACAATTTTACTGACTAGTAGCGCTATTTAGTAGATAAAAATGAAGATGGAAAATGCAATGATTTCTTCTTTTTGGAAAATGAGAAGGAAGTGTACTGGTTATGGTACAAGGGAAGAATAAGGTATAAATAGAATTATTCCAGCAAGAAAAAAAAAGAGTATATATTTATTACGGGGACACGACAGTTGTCTATTCGTGTCCTTTCATCTTCATTGAACTTTTGTCATTTGTCCTAGTTTTGTTGAATCAAGTTTGTCCAAGTTCCAAGATAGACAGACAGGGTCTATAGATTCGCCTAATGATATTTTATATACTTTGTACGTACTGTATGTGGACTTCATACAAATATGGTCACCAAAAGAGAGAAAAAATGCTACTACTTTCAGAGCAAAAATTGTCAACCCTGATTGCTTGCCTTACTGACTACGTAGAGGGTAACGGAAGTAAAGATAGGTAAGATTTATTGTTTGTTAAGTTATTATGCAGTCGGAAGTATGAAAGTGTACTTTTTTTTCTTGGAAACATCAAATCTGTAATACTGCTTGTTGTAAATGCTTATGCCTTTACGTGAAGAATTTTGAAACAATTTTGGATTCATTGTTGCATTGTTTTTTATAAAATGCGGATTTGGATATGGATATATAGTGAGCGCTGAGCACCATGTTCAGTAGTTTGCCACCTTGCAGTACAAACGAGTTTCAGGTTACATTGATGGAATGTCTGTTATATTTTATTGTGTAGTAACATGGCTTAAATGAGATTGTTATGATAGAATTAGTTAAATTGATATTCATGATCATTGAGCCATTTCAGTTCCAATTTGTTATCTTTGTATGAAAGATAGAGCCACCAGGATAAACCCATGCAATTATCGCCTGAAAAAGAAAATATAATTTAAAATAAATAAAATAAACTGCAACACAAAGAAATAAACATTTTTTAACGATCTTTTTTTACTTCTTTAGCTTTTATAAATGAACAGCAATCATAACAGAATAGCCAAATCAATGTGTTCTAACATTTATTCAAATACATTTTACGTATAGTTCATCAATTCTTGCACCACATTGTTGTATCTTTTTGGAGGAACATATAATTCATGGCCTAAACTAATAAATTTGGTATTTGTAAATATTATAATTACAACAAAACAATAAACTGTTAAAATTGATAATAATAATGTCTTTTCATAATACTTAAAGATATATAAAGTGACAACAGCAACAAATAATTTATAATGACAAGACGAAAACTCATAAATAATAAGCTCCTATATGAATTCGATTTTACCCATAATGTTTACTTGTAAATGACAAAAAAAATTATCTATTTCTTTCTGCAAACTTCAACCTCAAAAAATAAATAAAAAGTAAAACATAACTTTTATTTCTCCGGACTTGCCAGTTTTTTTTATTTCCTGAGGTTGTGCTACAAAGAGCAATTTTGATCCTATCTTTAACAATACACACATGAAATTGAACAAAGAAAAGTGATTTGTTTTCTTCTAAAATATTCGTAAATATATAAAATAACTCGTGTTACTGTTGTTCCTGCACAATATTTTTTTAATCAAACTGCCTTGTCTATAAATAAATAAATAGATTACAGCTCAAGAAACGTCAACCCAAACAATATACAAGCAAAAAATTAACAATATTATAACATAAATATAAATAAAATGTCTTTAACGATTGTCTTTTAAAAACTCCAACTGAAATCAATAATATTCACAATTAAATATTGATTGAATAATTGCAAATGACACACAGTACATGCTTGATGTAATTTAAAAACTCTCACGGGACATGATCGACTAGTATGAAGAGATGTTCTTTGTTAAATTAGATGATAAAATTATATAACGTCTAGTTACCATATTAGTATGTATTTTTTCATGTTTTTAAATATGTACATATGCATAAGAGAATGATGACTTTTCCGAAAGATAACACTGGCAAATGACGGTTTACAAACCATCATTTTATATGTAAAATCTAGATATTGCGAGAAAATTAACTTCTAGATAAATATTATGTACGAAATAGTTTTTTTTTTTACGTATAACAAAAATGCTAACAACATACCGCGTCCTCCGAAAATAATGAGCCATATAAAAAGATTTATCATGTTTTTCCTTTCTCCTGATTTGCCTATGTTCTCGGCGAGTATGTCATATATATAAACATGACCACTTATGAAGTTATTGATTGCAGTTTTGACTGATTAAATGTAAATAGTATACCTATCTCTTATGTATGCATGTATACTTGACTATATACTTTAGTATTTAATCAAAATATTTATCAATATATGTATCATCCGTTTCAAAGTTTATGTTTCTTTCATCAATTGTAAAAATGAAAGTTTTTTTTACACTCGCAAGTATCAAGATTAAATAGTTTTAGATTCCAAATCTTTGGCAACTGATACATGAACATTTTTTGTTTTTGTTATGATCATGATGAAAAATTAGAAAAGAAAGTAAAATTTTATGTGTAAGTATAATTCGGCAATACCACAATTTTCGCTTCTTAATGGTCTCCTATAGCATATTTTTGTCATGCGGATCAGATCATGTTTTTTGTGTTTGTAGTTATCCTTAAGTATTCATTTACTGTAACATTATCGTAGATTTACCTTACTTTCACTTTGCCCGTCTTTGCTTTTCTAACCAATCAATCATTTCCCTCCATTTTCAAATATTTAATGTCTCGTTTTTTCCTGAAATACTGAGGATTACACCGACTAGCAGGTTTAAGACCTACATACTAATTAAAATTGTTATCCTGATTTGATTTCACCGTTGTACACGCTAAACTGTTTTACATGCATACAGACTAAAAAACCCGAATTTAAATTATTAGATTGGTAACAACACCGCTGCGGTATAACGCTCCGATTTACACATATTTGAAGTGTACGACTAGCTGCCTTTATGAAATTAATGTAAATATGACTATATGACTGACAATTAGATATTATTATATAAACTACCTACATATTAAATACATATCCACCACCTGCTCGATCTGTATATTTAATTATTACTCTGTATCTAAATCTACTCTAGCGATGAATACCAATTTTTAATTATATCCAATATTCTGTACAAACGAATTAAATAGACACCAATGTCGTTCTCACATTTTCAATATTTGATACATACTTTCCAAAGTAATCCTTTCGATTTCGGACATTTTCACACACTCTACTTAAGGTAGAGACGTTTGATTATGCTGCGACATATTCTTATCTTCACTTTAAGCATAATACGACGAAGACCAGATCTAAAAAAATTCTCACGCGTTTACGAATTCATATATAATAAGTAGTATTATTTTTATAATAATAATATCATCATCATCATTTTTACTTCAAATAACGATCAAAGAATAAAATTATTAAAGTTTGAATACCTCTTGATAAAATATGTACACCTAAATAAAATAGTCATGCTTTTCTTCTTTTTTCCGTCTCTCTGTTGATTTCTATCAGAGATAGATGGTTACTTCATTTTTAGAAATTTTAATTGACGACCTTATTTTCTCTTCTATTTTTTCCCATAATTACTTTCTTTCGGTAAATAATTTGTAGCAATAATAATAGCAAATAAATTTATGCTTTTTACGAAGTGTGAATATATGCATAATATATGGTATATATTATGTGGTAGTATAGTTGTAGAAGTTTATATCACTTAACTAGTGAATTGGAGCTCGGAGAATGGGACTCGGTGTTGTTATGTAAAATCCAGGGCTTGGACCAGTCACAGGTGCTGCAGCTGGAAACACCAATCCACCACCAGCCAGCGTTGCTGTCTCCATAGCTAACCTGTATCAGCCACAAAGAAAGTAATAAAAAAAGAAAAGATGTTAGAATTATTACATACGATCCACTTTTAAAACCGCACGAAAACCATACCAACAAAACAAAAAATATACATACATATTATAAAACCGGAGAAAGTAGAAATAAAAGTAGATGATTTAAAACTTTGTTTTCTACGTTTTCTCTCATGCTTTCTCGGATAACTTTGCTTGCTTATTTTTTTCCTCTAAGTCTGCACAAAAAAACCACAAATTGTTCCAGTTTAACAAGAAAAGAGAATCCCTTCGCCTCTGTGTGGAGTCCTTTTTTCTTTTTAGTATAACTATTACGCTCATTTCTTGTTACTAAATTGGTGGTGGCATGCACACGCGTTCATGCACATGAAATGAGCATTCCTTCAGCAAATATTTTTGTCGCGTTTATGTTTTCATTGTATTTACGCCACCAACTGTCATTATAATTATATATTATACTGCCACCTGAACTCTCTTAATTTTCTTCCAATATGAATTAGCCACAGTGAAACGAACTCTGGAAAAGAGGACCGTACATCCTACACGTTTCTTCAGTAGTTATGAAATTATTAGGAAATGTGAACCTGTCTTGTTCAACCTCATATTCTTACTTTCGTGCTTCTTGTTTTTTATGTCTTAAAGTCTTAATTTACTTCATAAACTTTAATTTCCTTTACTAACGTTTTTCTAGAATGCACCTTTATATGACGGACTTATACATATATATAAAAGAGAGAAGACAAAATGGTTGTATCCACTTGCTTACATACATA
>JAQFZH010004591.1:0-11747 GCA_034695485.1 Entomobrya nivalis
GCTTTAATCTGAGAAGGTCCCCAGAGCGGAACTGGAATGAGCTCTCTTGAATCAACGGATCCGGTTTAAGTTCGATCTTAATCAATTGCCTGTCCTCCACCACCAACGCATTCTTCTTCTCAAAAGCGTTGTGATTTCCTACTTTATTTCCTCCTCCAAATTTAATCCTTTTGCCCTTTCTTTGCGCAGTGGCGTTCTTATTTTTGTGATACTTCCTTCCTCCTCCAATCCTCCCCTTTTCATTTTCCTCGCCATCCTCCCTTTCCCCCTTGCAATATTCTTCAGTTCTCTTTTGATGCTTCTTGGTGGTAATCCATTTGAGAAACTCAAAGCTCTTCCAACTCCCCCCGTTTTCTCCAGAAGACGCCTTACTTTTCTTAAACAAGTTTTCCTGCAAGGTTGTCATACAGCCCATCAAGGATCGCCATTGCTCTTTTGGAGGTGGTGTGGTGCTTAGGAATAATCCGATCGCCAAGGGAAACTCATTTTCATCTGCTCCACTAATTAAAGCTCTTGTTCTAGATGATGGGGGAGCCGAGCTAACATTTTCCTCAAAATTAGTTGCATTACTTGAGTTGTCCTCGACCTCAGGAAGTAGAATCATGGAACAGTCATCAAGCTCGTCGACCAGAAACATGCATTTCTCTTTCTGAAGAGATTCCAAATAGCAATCTTTGTTTTGTTCCAAAGTACATTGCATTTTCAAGAGTTTTCCCCCAGTCTGCAAACCGGAAATGGAATATTTCCCGATGTATAAGCATTCGTGGTTGGTGGTGGCGGTGTTAGTGTTTGCTGTCATTTTCTTCGGACAGTAGAGTCGGTTGAGAAGTTCTCTTTGTTGGTCCAGTGTAAAACGTAGTTGGCCCAGATAAGCTTTGTTTGTTCCACTTTTTGCCGTTTCCATTTCTAAAAATACAACAAAATATCCATTATAATTATAAAAAATATGGATCAGTTTTCACACTAGAAAAATATTAATTAGTTATGTATGAAAATTCTTACCTGGAGGCAACTCCGTTGAAGCGACAACACAGATCCAGCCTTTAGACTGGTCCGTATTTTCATCGGGATTAAGTATCGCCACCAACTGGGCTTGCCTTTTCCCGTTAATTTCACTGATATCTGTGGCAGTCGCTGCTCCTGTCGTATTATTTGCGAGTGGCTTCATCCTGCAAAAATCTTTCATAGTCAAACTTGACTACGATGACTTGACTAGAAAAAGCAGAGCTATCTTTCGTGTGTACTCTGTAGTTTTTGGGGCGACTTGAAAATATCTTGTTCAATTTCAATTTTGCGAATGATAAAGACAAGTTGTGCTGGTACGAGAGAAGATTGTTATATGAGTTGCTTCCAGTCTGGAGGCTGAGAAAGATATGAGCAGATTCAGCACTGGGCTGCCTTATTATACCCGGTTGCAGGTGGAGTGGAGAGAGAAAGCAGGAAACGATGATCTCGGCAACAGCATCAGTGTTCATTTCATTTCAATCCTTTCTCCGCTGAACATCTTCTCATGATAAAAATAAACACATGCTTTCTACTTTCATTCAATTCACCTGTCTTGCTTCTCCATCTTCAATGCAAGTGAATGAAGTAAATGCAAGCGCATAACTGGCAGATGTGGAATATGTCAAATAAACCCTTGTCAGTTTTGTCTCGAGGCATGTCAATTTGCTGATTTGTTTCATTGTTCATGTTCCTTCTCTGTACTTTAAGGCTTGTTATGACAAGAAAGAGAATATAAAAATTACATTAGATAAATAGTGGACATTTGCTCTACCTACTCAAAACTATTTATTTTTTAATTTCAATTCGAAATTTCATTTACGATAAATACACATTCAGTTTTGTTCGAATTGGATTAGCCAGTTTTCTAGATTTGGAGGCAGACCGAGTGGAAGAAGTAGAATAGAAATAGCATACACACAGCCAATTTATAAAACTCAAGTGATCCTGAAGATGGGTTTTGCCTGTTTCGTTTTACCCATTTACAAGCTGAGAAATGCAAGAAAATTAGTGGTAGTCTCTGCCCGAAGTGGTACATCAACAAAATATAATCGAGGGAGCGAACATTTTACGCGTATGCAGTGGACTTGATGTATAATTTCGTTCTGCTTATCCAACTAACGATAAGATAACTCAATTTGGTACACAACGAGGCGTAATAGACGGATGCCATTTGTGTACTTCATTTGTCGAGTTTCGTTGTTCCTTAAAGCATATTATCGTATTGCGAGTCATCATGATCGAAATGAGTTCATATTCAGATTAGGCATATACCGTAATAACTTTTGAGCAGATAGCGTTGATTTGAAACTTGCCTTATCAAATTTATCATTTGTATGTAAAAACGTTCTATCTAGTATCTAGTCTTTAATATCAAAAAATCATTCGCTTCCTAATTTTAATGGTCTGGTAAATACAGAAATTTACGGAATCCGGTTTTTACCAAAATATTTAATATCAAAAGTTGAAAGCAAAACAAAAGTATGAAAAACTGAAAAACTCATCAAAATTATACAATAAAGTTAGGTAAGAAAATTGCTAAGGATTCTATACCGATGATGCACACTTTTCTAAGCTTCGTTCTGATTGTTTCTATTGAAAAACGAATGCATAATTGGAAAAGGTATAAGAGATAAAATTTAAAACTCTCAGAAAAGTTGAAATAAAATGAAAATCAGCGTGTTAGCGTTGGCGGTGGAGGAGTTTTTCATTAAATGAAATGTATAACTTTTTTTATTGTAACCTCATATTGTAAAATGTTTGATTTAAATAAGGCTTTCAATTTTCATAAGAAATTTTAAAGCGAGGAATAAGCAATTGAATGGCAAATTGAAAAATGCATCAAAAGAACTACATTTTCTCACAATGTATTATTGTTTTCTTTTGTGTTCAGTTCATACTAAACTCTGAATTCTTCCAAAAAAATTGTATTGTTAAGTTGGTAAAGCTTTGTATTATAATATTGTGAGTGCAATATATAGAATCACTTTTCCCAATCGAGCTGAAGGCACAGTGGGACCCTTTCCGCTTACTTTTCGAGGATTACTCAGGATGACGGGATATTCTGCTTTGTAAAGGTTTCCAAGGAATCGTATCTATTGAAATTATGGTGAAATTAATTCAGTGAAAAAATCAGCTTGTCGCTTTGAGTTGCATGTTGCATGGTTGGAAGAATGGTCCCTGAAATGGTGAGTCGTGGGAACAGAGGATGAGCTTATTTTGTGTAGGAAGTAGGTATCTCAGGTTTCTTTGGTAGTAGATGGGAAATGAGATCTCTTTTGTTGGTTTGAAATGCTAGAAAATTGGTATACACTTTACAGAAAAGGAAACATGGATAATTGTCCAGAAACGGAATGGAAAGGTAAAATCACTTTGAAAATCAAATGTATCGAAGGTCGTTGGTTTTAAATCAGCGGAGGAGTTCCTCTCATTTTGAAAGCGCGTCATGTGTGGTGAGTAAAATGACATTTAAAAATTCACCGTTTTCAAATCCATGTGACCTTGAGAAAGAAGGAAAAGAGGTGAAAGTAGATATTTCTCGGCGTCCATTTTGTAATGTACATTCAACATTCGCGAAAGGGAAATGGAATTTTTGAGTAGGCACAAATTGTGTGAATGGAAATATATGTTTTTATGATGAGTTGCCATAATAGTTCTTGAGGGAAATTACCTCATCAGAGACCTTCTGCAATATTTTGGTTTTCTCTTTTTGTGGTGGTGGGTGGAATCTACGAAGATGGGGAAGTGATTGTTAAATGGCTTGATTTTGATTTACGTGCAACGTCATGCCGACATCATCACAAATCAACATAACTAATAGGTAGCGAGGGCGGATGTAATTGTCCCTTTGTATTTTGCGATCTGTGTGACGGTGTTCAAGAGTTCTAAAGGGTTTTTAGCGTAGCCTCAGCCACAACACTACCAAATCTTTAAATTACTACAAAGTAAAAAATAAATGATTGAATCGTATAATAATATAGTTGTAAATGAGATGGTGATGGTACACGTCACACGTGTAATCGTTATAATTGTATTTCTTAATGCTTTGTTATTAGAGGAATGTTATAAGTTATAGACGTGTCATTTTTCATTTCCTTAACAAAACATAAATCACTGAAACCTTAGCGTACGTTTGATGGTTATCTGTTTTATTTATGTTAAGGTTTTATTTTGTATCATGTTTGAGATGCTGTGATGATGATGATGCAATGTGGGTGTAATATAATTTTCAGACTAATGTCGCTTATTGTAGTATTTTCGTTTATTATGTTTCGTGTGTTTGACCATGCCATTGCTATTAAAAGTGACGAAGAAAACTTAATCTTCAGCGTCTGAATCATTTTAATCATATCTTGATTTCTGTAATTCGAAGCTGGCGAGGAAGATTTCTTTATTACAAGAAGTTTCGCGATGAGAACACCAGAAGACAAATTTTGTAGTTGGGCTTGTGATGTGGAATGACTTTGAAGTGTTGTTGTCTTTGTTGGTCGTCGTGGGAGCGAGTCAACTTTGACAAAACTTTTTCAGCAGTGAGGTGGAAGTGGAAAACAACATAAAACATTCTATTCTTTTCAAAAAGTGGATCTATTTTTAGAAGTGAAACCCATCCACAACTAACTTGTGAAAAATTGGGAAAAAGTAAACAGTGATAATAATTTAATTGGAGAAGTGTATTTTTAGCAATATCATCACATCTTTCAAACTTTCAGCACGACGGCATAGATCGCTTCATCCCAATGTTCAGTCCACCGAACTGTTATGTTTGGGTTCACAAATACTTCAAGATTCAAACTGGATGAGGATGTGCAGAGCGCAGCACAACTAACGATAAGAGTAACGAACTGTGTCTATTACCATTATCTATTATGTATACACATATTCCGGTGGAAATGGGTAACATCAACATCAAAACATCTCGCTGATAAAATAAATAGGGAAGTGTGACAAAAGTGATGATCTATGATCTAGCCTTCTAGCCAGTCATGAAAAGTGAAAAAGTACCTGCAGATGATTATACACATCAAGTATGGCATTTAGTATCCTAAGGCTTAAAGAAAACAGCAGCTAGCCCATTGTCAAGTTATTAGTACCCAGACCCAGTCAATTTTTAATTCCTGTTTTGTCCTTCAAGGCCTTAAAGTTTTTTTTTGTTAAAAAGGATTTTTTTTCTGGAAGTAAATTAAGCGTAAGAGGTTAGATGTTTATGCTTAAGTTTAAATGTTTACACATGATTTTGAAGTAGTTCTTACATTTTTATTACAGTTTGTCTTAGCCTATAAAGCTATTTTAATAAATTAATACGACGTAAAATGTCAAATACATGAAAATTGTCCAATGCAAAACTTTTTCAATAGTTTTTTTGGCGCAAGAGAACAAAAGACGCGCATTTAATAATATTGGCATACCACACGTATGTACAATACACCGTCAAATACAGTTTCTAACTGTAGAGTGTTATGTATTTGAAATCAGACTTTGTATGACTGAACTCGGATAGCACTGAATAAATACCAAGACATTACATTACATTACACGTGAGCCATTGTCGCACGTGAATCACATGAATGAAAGTGAGCTTTGTTACGTGCGTGTATACGTGCGTCTTGTGGGCAATCCTTTGTTCTTTTATGGCTTTTTTGTTCTTTAAAAAGTTCCATCCTAACCGTCACTCGTAATTCATAATCATCCTACCATGCAATGTGGGCGATTCTTGGTGGACAGTTGTCATAGTCAACTAACATCATTCATAACCCCATTGAATCATCATCATTGAATAGGATACATTTTGGATCACCCTCTAATATCAAAAAGCTTCTGTCTGATTTCACCTATAATCTTATTAAGAATTAAATCCGAATTGTATCTAAAATAGAAAGATTGATGGTTGAAAATAATCCAGTACCCAGAAAAATTGATTTATAATGATCCCCCGACAGCCGTTTTCATCCAAAAGAGAACCAAAGTTAATAAACGTGGCAGATCATTTTGTTTCTATGAACTTTTCTGTAAATCTGATCCTATTCTCTAATAATAGCTTACTCAATACATCAAATTTCCAACATCCATGTTTTTTTTTCTAGAGCCAGCAAATAAACAGGAGGAATAATAGAATTTACACAGGTGTGCATAGAAAAGCTATCGAATACCCAGTTTCATTTTGTTTAGTTCACAAGACGTATTTAGCTTGCCAACATTTCCATCATTACCTTGATCGGATGTAACTTTGGCATTTGCTTGTTTAACATGATATAATTAATAACATAAAAAAATGCCAGTTTATTCATAACTTGTCATTGTATTCCATATTATGTAATTATTACCATGAATGAGCACACCTGCACCCAAATCATTCTGCCATTTTATAAAGTCACTTATGTATAGTTTTACACAACATGACACCTGCTCCAACTGAAAATATTACGTTTTGTTGTCTCAAAACAATTGCTCGCTCTTGCCAATTTGTAAATGATAATAGAACAAGAGTATTATACACGGATCAGTGCAGTGCAGTGGAGCATGTTTTTTCGCAAATAAATCGTAATAAGCAAATAACTTTGTGAGCGAGTGATCAAATACACTTTGTCGAAACGACAACTAATTTATGTCATATGTAATACGAAATAAGAGAACACCGCTTTGTATTTAAAGATCCCACTTATTTATGCAAGCGTAAACTGACGGGATAGTAGTGTTTTTTGTGATTTGATCGGATCAGATAATAAGGTTTCTTGCCGGGATGGAAAGAAGAATGCCTTCATTTGAAGTTGAACAAGAGAAAAAAATATTGCACGATATTCTCTGCACAAAATATCTTTATTCGTTTTGATAACCTTGTTAATGGAAAACATGGAAAGTGTGGGCGAGACATTTTTTCACAGCTGCCGTAAGCTTTTTTTTTTTTGCTAACATACAACTAACAACGTTCTCATAAGCAAGTGGAAATTTTATGAAGCATATTTTTTTACTAACATACCTTTTTATTTTGTGGTTTGTAATGCAAACGTTAATGATTTTTATATAACAAGTGCTGTGAGACGAGTGCGGCGGGTGCTTTCTCTTTTTTGTTGATTTTTTAAAGAATATTTTTCATTAAAACAATGTCTCGAAAATTGCGTCATGTTCAATATCAAGGCTGACTGATCGTGAGTGCAGATTCGCAAGGAAAATATTTTCTGTTGAGAAGAGAGATATGCGAGGCTATTTTTAGGGACTCGCTCAGTTTTTAAGGCTCAGTGGTACTGAATGAATAGAGAAACTTTCACTTTTGAAAAAAGGATGAAAAGAATTCGGAGGCTCTTTTCTTTTTTCTGCTCTGCTGTATTATTAATTTAGCATGATAGGCTGCTGGAACAGAGTTTGGTAAAAAATAATGTAATAACAGTAAAAGTAAGTAATTAGAATGTGGTGGGTAGGTCTTGAAGGGAAAGATAAGTCTCGTTGCTTAATCTTTACTCTAAGGGTTTTGTTGCTGACAAAGGCAAGTTTGATTTTACAAGTTTTCGCTTCAAGTTTATTTGCTCAGCAGGCTAGACTTAAAAGAAGACAAGGCAAGTCGCAATCAAAGATACAAACATCTAGTATGCCTGTTTGTTAAAGATTTATAGAATGATTGGATGGAGAAAAGAAAGAAAAGGATGGATGGGGTAACAGCAAACTTCGAACTTTCCTTCGGTGAAATTTTGAAGAGAATGATGTCATTACCAGAATGGCTTTGCTGAGTTCTCGGTGAGAAAGTATGATGAACGATGAATGGTGAGGAGAATTGTGAACGATGAAATAGTTTTCTCTGCTAAGCCGATGACGTAGATTGTTGGCTTTGAGAAGTACTTTAATGAGTGACGTGTTGTGTGAGTTCCGGTGAGATTACTTCAACTTAAGCTAATACACGAGGATCTTCATCTTCTTCCGTATGCAAATTGACATTTACAATTTAGCTACAGGGGTTTTACGATGCTTTATCCTCTAAAATATGTTTGTTTTACAGGAACTTGTTGGGTAAGTAAAAGGAGGAAGAAGTGTAAACAAACTGTGAGCGAGGTTAAATCGGTTCTTCTGCGAAAAATAAAATAAATCTGAATATAGAGATCAAATACTATAACACTACAAGACTAGTGATATTTATTGATCTTGACTTTCTCCTCGAATTTAGTATATAGTAAATATAGTAAATATGCATAATTGAGTACATTGCTTACCTTGTGTAAGTAATGTAAGTGATTACTTTCAACGAACGGCTTGTTTTGGTTCTTGCTTCGACGAAAAATCATCATATCATCACTGTGAATTCCAAAACAAAGTTATTTTTGTCTTCCGCTAATTAGGCAATAAAATCTGGGGGCCATTCCACACATAATTATGGCAATGGCAAAATATGCAGAAGCAAAAAAGACCTGAGTTATATAATAACTCATACTTACTATGATCCATGACCAGCATCCCGAAATGAAAGCTCATTAAATTTTCACAGATGAATGGCTCGGTTGCACAACGACAATGAAAAATAATCATAATTTAGTTCGTATCCTTTACGAAATATATATTTAGCTGTATGCTGTATGAATTGTCCTTTGTACAAAAGCTCTCGCATCAGTCGCATCTCATCTTTTGTAACTTCAGGTAAAAAGGAGGGAGTGACAGGATATAATAAGTACTTATTACAGTGATCGAAAAGTGATTACATCAAACCATTAGTCGTAGACTGTGCTTTACTTTGGCTTTGTATTCTGTTCTTAAAATATGGGCTGAGTCTCATATATATTTCTTGTTTACGAAGAGATCTGCATTGGATTAAAATAATTGTTTCCTTTTGTCTTTTTACAATAGCTTTGTGGAGCAGGAGTACAATGAACGTGGCTGAGCTGAGGTACAACGCAAAACGCTTACACATGTTTTAATCACGTTTCCAGAACACAACCCAGCCAGCTAGAAAGTCCGAGAGTAGAAAGCTGGAGAAAGCATGACATTCTTCCGCACTGCTTTTTTTCTGCTTATGGTCATTGATGTATTATACACACGTGGTACAGTAATGATTACGAATTTACGAATGCAAAAAATGTCCCATCAATGTATTTTTCATCCTGCGACTCTTTCAAACAATTTTGTTTTCCCTTTTCTTTGCTTTCAAGAAAGCTTTGTGAGTTATTCTAATAAAATGCTATACACATCAACAGCAGCGGTGAACATAAGAAATTTAGTTGATTTTTCATTCATCCACTTGGTCTCAGCCTCAACTAGGTTCATTGTTTCCAAATCACGTTATTTTATTTGATATTTGATAGGTTTGTAATGAGGAGAGAGGGATGTCTAAAATACTAATGATCTGTCTATTTGTCTTCAGTGAAGTGCAAAAAATAAAGATGGATAATGAAGGGGCGCGTAAAAAATAAGATTATACGCGAAGGCGTATATGGTGGATTCGACACATTCCGGCTGATAAAATCATTTTTGATAAAGCGACGGATTTGATAGACTTGCTGAGTTAATTATAGTTTGGATTGCATTTTAACACATTATACTAATTATTCTACACTTACATAAAATCTTATTAAACTATGAATAAGACTTTTGTTAAAAATGTATTACAAAGGCTTATTTCTTCACAAGCTGAGCTGCCTGCATGGATGCATAACAAAAAAGCTTACTCTTATTCGGAGGTGGAGGATTATGAATCATGATGATGATATATTTTCACAAAATATTTCATTTCTAAAGTTGCGAAAAAGTTTCGAAAGAATTCATTAATGTGCCCTCAATACAAAGTAAACTTTTGAAAATAATTAGTTCTTTTCTTGGCTGACTTAGATTGAAAAGCTAAAGCTAAGCTTTAGTAAACAGCAACACTAACAATATATTGTGTGTTAGATATAGGTAGATCCATAGTTCATGGGTTTAGTGGGTTCAAGGTTTTCCATCTTCATTAGTAATACTTTGCTAAATATGATTAGAGATTATGCTTGGTATGCTTGGTAGAACGGCAAAATAGACAGATAACCAATGCAATGCTTACTTAGCCATAATAAGGGCACATCAGCATATAATCCTCGTAATGCACCCACACAAATAATAATACCTTGGGATGATCTTTTTAAAGGGAAAGATAAAAATGAACAGAATATACATAAACGCGTAAATGGATGTCTAAGAATTTTATCTAGTCAAGACGAAGATAACACACGATCATTGTCATTATTCATCCATTTTTTTCTAACTATGTACATGTCCATTTCTAAATATGACCTTGAATGCGATATAAGACCGATAATCATAGTAGCGAAATATTACCATTGAAATATTAGACATTGACATAGATGTTCAAGTTGACGCAACTTTACAAAAAAAAACAGCACGGAAAAAGTGGCTCTGCTATGTTTTCAGAGGTAAAGGGTACCTGCTAAATTGTGCCAAAAATAAAACAAGCAGGAATTTAGTACAAAATTATGCTATCATTCAACATAATGTTCTGCAATTTGCAACTGAAGCTTATGATCTTATGTTAAATTGAATCATGCACCGATTTTCCGGGTATAACGACCGGCTACACAACCCAACTATTGTTATCGAAGCTACAAATCACAATGCTCGAATTGTGTACAGGAGAAAGCTATGTTATTGAGCTGCGTCGACTTGACTTCTTACTTACTTGCCTCTCTCCATCAACAATCAAGCCTAGCATTGTATTCAAACAAATGATTAAAGAGTGTCCATTGAGTTTGATGAATGAAGTGTACTGAAACTTCAAAACAACCAATGCTGTCGAATTACAATTTAAGGGTTGGTGTTTTGGTGTTTGGTGTAGAAGAATTCACCGCAGTTTTAAGTGACATTGCGTGGGTGTACAAACTGTGTACAGTGTACACCATAATTGTACTCACAACCCAACCTACTAAGGTCCATGACCCATTCCCTGTTTTTTCCTGCCAATTGTTAGGGATTTGAGGATTCTTATTTTTGGAACGACAAGACTGTACAAAGTACGAAAGCGGAATAAAAAAAGATGCATAATGTTGAACTAGATCGTTGAAAGCATTTACCATTTACCCCACTCAAGTCATTCGCACCCATCGTAACATTTTTATTGTCACCTTTGAAAGTGAGCCGATGTTGATGTTATGTTCGTAATGAAAGCTGTCACTTAATACGCTGAATCTTAAAATGTAAACAACTCATGAAAATTGCAGCTCAATAATATGCATAATATATGTAAAAAAGCTAGAATGAAAGGTGGAACCATAAGAAAAGGTGGTGAGGAGTGAGGATGTTTTGTAAATGGATATTAAGGTTGGCTATCACGTTAATGGTAAAGGTAGAAAGTAAGTAACTCTGAGACTACCAATGAACTTTTTTATTCTATGTAGTAAATAAAAAATCTACCTGCTGTTTAATATTCAATATCAGAGCACGTCATGATTTTATAATGAATATTTGTTTTAAACCCTATTCAAATCTTAAATAAAATTAGATAATATTAACTAATTTTGAGTAGCAAAATATGCAGGCAAATCGTAGCGCTTTATTTATATATTGTCTCGCAGGCACACCTCGTGCCACCAAAGTCTTACTCATTTCATTGTTTAACAGCATTATAATTCGAGATTGAAACTAAGAACTTTTGTTTCATAACCGAACACTATAAATTATAGTTGATTGCTGAAATAAAATAATTCTCCTTTTTGAATGCTGAAAGTACTCCACAAATGAAAGAGTATTTTAAAATTCAATTCACTAAAAAAAACTAATCAGAAGAA
>JAQFZH010004592.1:0-11746 GCA_034695485.1 Entomobrya nivalis
ACAAAATGCATAATTCACTTTTTGTATTTTGCCTTGCAGCAAAGAAATAAGGAATCTTCGGTTTAAAAAGAAGGAAACAAAATAACTCAAGTACAATTCTCTTGTTTTCTTGGTTAACGGACCCTCTGGACATTCTGCCAGAAGGACTGTTGCATTTTTATTTAAAGGTTACTAAAATATGCTTAACGGATACTCAGGGCTGGACTTGGATTCATGATAAAAACTGGAAATGGTAATATCCATCGTCCATGCCTCTTGTTTACCCACACAAGGTGAACTTGAACATTTGATTGTGAACAAGCAACGAGAAACATATTTTCAAAATCAAAAATCTCGCTTTCATGCTTCGGAAACAAAGAAATTTTTCGAAAATATATTTTTTTCCTGGCATAGCTATGTAAAAAAAAGATATAAATGGAAACTGAAAGTTGAATTTAACCGCAAGCTAGAAAGAAGGCTACGGAATGTAAAGGGAGATTACATTTCTAAAAATATTTCCAGATAAGGTTGGATAAGATTTTGGATAAGCCTTGAAAAAAAAAGTTGCTGAAAGGCTTTTGAATAGTTTATGATAATGACTTTGATGACTTGTACGACTATTTAAAAGAGAAACTGTATTATTTTAATAGCTATAAGGATGATATTCAAGTATATCTTGAAAAAATATGCTGGTTATTTCGCTGGCGGTCATATGTATAATAATAATATGCTAATAGGAAAAAAATCATAAATACTGTTAAAAAATCTTGCTTATTATCATTATTATTTCCCTCAGGAAAATTCCTAGAAGTAGAAAAGTTTTCTTGTAATCTCTCCCGGTGGCACTTATTTGCTTCTACTTTCCATTGTGTATTGATCACATGTTATTGTGTTTATAAAAAGTCATCTCACGACTCCACTTTTACTTTTTTTATGATCACGTTCATTTTACAAAGGAATCTGGATTTCCTTGAATATTTTTCTATTAAAGAAGCTCGATTTTTTATTTTAAATTGAAGGAAAGATAATGATGACTTGACAGACAGCCTGCTTGCTTGCATGCATAACATCGGTGGCATTATTCCGTTGTATTTTATCTTCATGCCACGATGACGACTTTGATGACGATGACCATCTTGATCGAATTCCAATCCAATCAAATTTTCGATTTCCTGCTGACCAGTGATGTGCCTGGACAAAGAAATTAAGGCTTCATGAATCATGATCAAATTGCCTAGGGCATAACTGCTACAGTGCAGTTCATTCAGCCGTTTTATTCTGTTCAGCAATAATAATAAATAATTACAATCATACTCTACTGCTTACAATAATGAAGTTAAAGTGAATAAAGTTCATTGCATTTAGGTAGTATTTTTTAAATGAACTGGATGGACAAGCCGTTACATAAATAAGCGGCCAAATGAGAATGTATGATGATGATCGGTCATTTATTCCTTTTTTCGACTCGGTGGTTGGTCCACTTCACTCTTGAATGCAGTTACTACTTGCTGGTCGTTATAGATTCTCTTAGTCCGGCTGGTTAACTTCATTCTACCCTTCCATCACAACTGTATTGCATTTACGACTGTTTTTTTTGTGTTCTGTGTGGCTTCCTTGTCAAAAGGCATTTTCATTGTTAGGTTGCATAAAAAAATGTACTTCAAATCCATTGATCACTTTTTCGTACAAGACAACGGCAACGCATCGTACCTGTTTTCCTGAAAACGTTGCCAAGTAACTTTGTGAATGACGTTTATATGCTTGAATTTGGTAGGTGCGGTATATGCGGTAGGTGTGTTAGTCAGAGAGAGGCTGAATGGTACTGCTCCTTTTCTTAAAATCACAGACAATTAGTAAATTTCCCTTTTGGGAAGTCGAATGTTGATGCGTCTGTAGTAACGAATGTGCATTGACGGGCTGGTTTTTTTGCCGATAGGAAGAGATTTCTTGGTAGAGTGGTATATTGGAATGCAACCATGCATCTTGTGTGAATGGGCAATGTATTATGTAATTTTTTAAACTTGAATTCTTCATTCATAGCACACCTTAGCGCTAAAACTTTTTTTACTTCATTTTCATAAGAGCAACATTTCATTTTCTCTGTTTCGTGGTCGTTTTTTCCTTTCTGCATTGCATTCTATTCGGTGAATGTCGTAAATCCTGTTCATTTTTGATGGTTTCTCCACCTTTTTCCCATTTCCTAAATTGGTTTTCTCAATGAAGCAAAAGAAGATAGATTCGATATGGATATTGCCTTTCGAAAGCTGAAATTCGCGCCACAAGCAGCATGAATAAATGAACAAGGTGTTTTAAATGATGATAAGCTAGACATTTATTTTTTATGCATTTTTTTGGTAGTCGTGTCCGGTGTCTAGGGAATGTAGGAAAAATGCGGCTGCTTGACTGGCCGATGAATCATTTTTTTCTAAAATCCAAGCACACGCATATTATTTACCAGTAATCAAAATCAAAAATCGGCTTATGTATGTAATGTCATGTCATGTCAGAAAAAGAGGACATCATCTATCTATTGGTATGTTGGCGTTTGTGTAGGTTGTCAAAAGTGAAACTTCAGAAGGCGGAACATCATTTGCGCAACAGGTCAGCATCCAGGTACTAAACGTTGCAATGATAATTTATTGACTTTAGAAGCAAACTTACAACATAAACCAAAAAGGTTTGCTTTTTTCTTTGCTTCCGTATCTTTTAATTGGACGTAAACAAAGAAAAAAAAAGATTTTTTTTTAGGAATTCTTGTATTATTATTACGTTTTTATTGTTGGATTAAAAGTGTGGACGGAGCGAAGGGAAAATATTTGATTTTTTAAGTAAGATGATTCGTACGTGCCTAGTTTTTGATAGTGGTGCCAGGTTGACCGGTGGCTGGTAGAAGTGCGGTTTTCCTAGTAGTCGGCTGACTCGCTATGCAACTGACTGATTTGTTGCTTGACTTGCGAATGAAAGTTGAATCCAGAGTTTGTGCTACCAGAGTGGACCGGTGCGTTATGAAACGGGAATTTTTCTTGAGAAGAATATTATATTATTACAGGGAAGACATACATTTGGATTATAATAATAAGGCGGTCTTTAATAAGAAATACAAATTTAAAAAAGAATTGTTTGGTTTTTGGTACATTTTGCCTTGCTTTATAAATCTATCGAGGCTGTCAGTATAAAACTGCAGTCAGTAAGTCGATATTGGCCAGCAACACGATCATCATTGTGTTCGGCTTTGATCTCATGTCTTGAAAATCTTAAAGGGATGCAAGATGCAAAGTGATATGGTGGTGTTATATATATTTTTTATTATCGAATCAAATGTAGACAACATCACGAATCACGACTCTCCGGTCGACTGGACAGGTTTACCACATCTCGCCACTTTTAAAAGTAGAATTCCTTGGAATTTTGCTGGCGGAGGAAAAGGAAGTCCAGTCTCCTTTCTGGTCAAGCTCTAAATATACAACAATTATTCTCAGTAAGATAGAATGCATATTAAAGAGTGACTGTGAGAGTATGTGGAGCCGTGACCGTGATGTCTGTGTCGGGAAGTCTACGTCTGGAATCTTAAAGTTCCGATTTTTATTTTAGTCTGGCGTTTTTATTCCATCCCAATCTTAGTTTTATTTTCTGACCTGCATTTCATTTCACTCTCTCGATTGCCTGCCTGCATCGCATGAATAAATTTCTCGAATGGTATTTTTATTCTTTTCTTTTTTATTATCACTGATATCAAATCAGAATTGGACAGAGAGAGAGAGAGAGAGAGAGTCGAGTTAGTTGTGTGTTTGGTGTGGTCGTTGTTTCTCTCTTAACATCTTTGCTTTACATCTGTTCTCTTCCATTTGCACCATCAACCTTCCTATCTTGTCAATCATTGGCTGAGCTGTTATAAGAAATGCTTAGCAATAAATACTTCTGCGGGCCTACTAACTTTGGACTTTGTTGACCACTTGGAAATGTTGAATGTATGGTGGAGATGATTTCAGCAATCTTCGGTATATGTAATAATATATAAAAGCCAAGCCTTTCTATAAAAAACTATAGAGGAGCAATGAACAAGTTGTTTGTTTAGAAAGAGAAAAAAATGCGAACAGCAGTTAGCCTACTTTCCATTTTCAGATCACATAACAATTCATCTTGTTCAGGTTTGTCAATTTCTCTTGTGGCTCTCGTCTGGATTATATCAGCAAACTTGAAACATGGAAATGAAAAAGTAGCCGTTCGTTTTAAAGTTAATAGACATTCACCACACCAAAACATGAAAAGAATTAATAATAGTCACTGTAAAAACAGAGGAGGCTCTGGTGCTGTTGCTGGCTGAGGTGAGGAGTAAACATTTGAAGGTGGAGACTTGTCGAGTGGAGAGAACAAAGAGGAGCACTTGTTCCTTAACCTTTTTGTCAAGTCATCATCATTCCTTTTTTATATAAATAAATAAATACAGAGAGCCATGCATTGCTTTCTATTCATTTTTTGTGTTTTGTTTTTGAATCTCATCTTTCTCTTCAATCTCCAATCCTTTGAACAAGCTCACACACAAGTTTGCTTAGAAAAAGAGAAGCTATAAATAAAAAGATGTGCATCATGTAAATCTATTCAACAGGCTTGTTAGCTACATAGACAATGCAGTGGCATACCACAAATTCCTACTATTATTTTTACATAAATAGTTTCCAGTTCTTCTGTTTTAACCCTTTTTGATGAATTCCAGGTGATCAGCAGGAGCACCACCAAACAAGAAAGTAGGACAATTGATGAAACATTTTCTTCTTCTGAATATGTTAAACAAAAGCAATGCTAATGTTGGTATATTTGCTCCTTATTGAGTATGTAATAATAATGTAAGTCGTTAGGAACAGATGTGACTTAACTAATCACAATCACATTCATCACCATTTCTTGTGCATGGAGAAGTAACGTCAAATTTATAAATCATAATCCTCGCACATATGCCAAAGGTCACATTTTAGCTGAAAACCGTATAGCTGGTCTGTTTTGCTGATGATACACTTCTGTTATTTAGAATGACGAATTAAATGTCACATTTCGATTAAATTCCTGCGTAGTATAATGAATTGAGTGAAATATTGAGAGCATTCATAGTGAAGCAGCTGCTCCTTTAAATTAAAGTTTTGCTGGGGATTTAATTCAAACTGTGTGGTAGTGGTAGTGCGTTGTAATTTGTGATATGATATGTTTATAAGTAGGCACTGTACAAATTGCAAACATATGCATTACATGTGTGTTATCGGGAATAAGGAATTTTTTTTTGCGATTGACCCAATAAGCCGATTCAATTCATCAAACGAATGGCACCGACCAAGTGATTTTTGAACCCTACATATTTAATTTGGTTTATATCTATAAAATTATTATATATTCAGCGGAATGATGTAATGGAAGTCTTTTAGTAAAAATAGATTTGAAAGTAGCATAATAACTAATCCACGAATAATTTCCATGATGCCATTAATTAAACAATAAGAGAACGTTCTCCCGTGAGAACTTGAATTTTCCTTTCTTTCACAGAGTATAATTGAATGACTTTTTAGAAAAGCATAACGTACAATTAGAATGTTTTTCAGCATAATATATTCCATTGAACTAATCGCGTTTAGGATATGCAGGTAGCAAACAACAGCCTGATTGTGTACAATAGCAATGTTTTGCCTCTTTGAATTAGAAGGGTGTGGCAAACAGAATAGCGATGATGATAATAATCACAATCATGTTAATCATGAGCAGTAGTGACCGGTAATTTGAACATGACTGGAAAAGAAGAAGGGACGTTGATGATGATGATGACGATGATAAGAGGATGTGATTTGTAATTTGATAAAAGCAGACATAGGCATGCATAGTCACACACTCTCTGAAAATTAATCCATTCTTCCATTCAGCCACTCTAAAAAGTCAGCATTTTCTCTGTTTCTTCGTCGTCGCACATCTCATCAGATTATTAGAATGAATACTGGCGTTGTTGTTTTAATGCTGCTGATCCCGCATCATCTTTGTCCATTTAAGAATTGATCACCATCAGCAACTATACAATATTTAAATAAAAAAAATGAGCTTTTTAAAATATTAAAGACGTGCACACACAATCTACTACTCAGTGCACGGTTTTATAATTTAGTTCCAGTGACTTTTGACGTGGCTCTGCATATTAGTAAAAAAGATGCAGTTGTGTGCACTTACTGCTCCTGCCAGATAACAAGTCACTAGAGAAAATGATTTTTTTTTACAGAAGAATAAAAAGAGCTTATTATAATATAATTATGCATTCATACGCTTTCCTCGGTTCCTTATACGTTAATCCTATTAAAATGCACACTTTTTGAATCTTACTCTCGGGAAAGTGTATAGAGAAATGGGATTTTTTAAATATTCTGCTTTATGCCGATAGTCATCATTACGACACACCATCAACTCATGGAGGAACAGGTTGTAAGGCAATCGTGTCAAGTCTCCTCTCATGTGAAAAATGATCGATTGTCAAAAGTGACGGTGAGCAATGCCTCCATGCATGGCTTTTTCTAATGAAAATCCGTTAGCCTCGTATCTTATGATGATGATGCAGTGGTAGTAGTACAACAGGTACAACCACATTCCAGTGTACCAGGTGTGGTGATATATACCCAACGGATACTTGTTGCTTCTACAGCACATCTCATCCTCCTTTCATTTCTTTCTTTCTCTCATCAGCAAAGTTATCCAATAAGTACAACAACAGGTTGCAAAAAAATCTTACGCATTATTTATTATAATTTTTTTTTTCCATGTTTCAATGAGTTAAGCCATTTTTCTATGGATTCCTTCAAGCATGCAATAATACCATGAAAGACTTATGGCTACGTGTACACAATTTAAAGGTGTGTTTCAAGTGTCAAGGGAACCACCATTATCATTATTTTCCTTCTTTGTTCTCTTCTCTCATTCTCCGGCAGTGTATATGTGTATGTGTATGTGTGAGAGGTGAGATAAGATGCGTTCTAGTAAACAAAAAAAGTGAAAATACACAATGCTCCTCCGGCTGTGAATAATCAACTGATTTTTTTTCCTAAGCCACAGTCAAATTACTTAGGTGGTTGATGATTATTAAGCATTCCTCCACTTTCCATCATTCCATTTTTGGGATGATGCATGCCCTTTGACTTTTATTATTATTCCCTTCAGCGCTACAGATCATGAAAGTATATAGATTCAAATAAGTCATGGTCATGCAGGCTAAGGTAAAAGGGCTTACATTTTTTAAAGGCCTGAAAAGTTCGTATTGTTCAGGGCCACAGGATCAGGAACCGATATTCTATTTAAGTATATACACATATAAAATTTAAATGTATGCATACAATTTCCTCTCTTTTGATCCACACTCCTTGACTTTTAATCTCCGCCGGCAATGCGAACAGGCATCCATCCATCCATTTCATTCCACTGCATTGGAATTTTTCTTTCCTCGATGATAACACACAAAACAACCAAAAGGAATGACGACGACTTCAATGCTGATGATGAGATGATGATAAAAAAAAATCAGGCGAACAACGGTGATTTCTGTTGAATAATATATGGAACATATCGTAATGGCTCTCTGGTGAATGCCACACCATCACCACTTGGTTTTGGTTGGTCGGATCATCATAATATAATCCCTAAGTAGTATCGTCATCATCATCAACGTTACACAAATGCCGTATTGTTATTACCTATTATGGGTGCCCCAGTATTCTTGTTTGATCGTCGTCGTGCCGTGCCACAAAAAAGCAGTTCACTCACATGATGCGCACAAAAAAAGAGAGAAAATGCTGTGGAATGCATTATTATCATGATAAGTGCGTATAAAACACTGTTTTTCTAACCTGTGGTGATCTTTACAAAATGAACTGGATGCATGCATAAACAATACAGTCATGTAGTACACGCATCGCTCACATACCTGATTTTTTTTGTGATCATCATTATTACTATTACCATCATCGTCATCTCATAATCATGATTATGACGAGATGATACGATGATATGTCTGTCTCGTTGAAAACTGATCGTATTGTTCTTTTTGGAACTGTATGTTTACGTGTACAGTAAAATGACAGCACAAATACAAAAGCAGGCCAAGAAAAAAGTCGGTTGGTTGGGGTTTGTTGAGGAGACCTGTGAAGAAAATGTTTTTTGTTTTATTCCTGGGGATTATATAAGACATGGCAGCATCCCAAGATCAAACTAGACACACAGATTTTCATTTTTGTTTTAGAGTGTGCGTCGTGCTTGCATACCTGTCTGACTGTATCGTCGTGATGATAATGATGAAAATAATGCGTAGTAGATGTTCACGTATGAAGAGTAGTATTTTGTCTGGCTTCCAAGTGAAAGAGATGATGATGATTCCATATGATTTCTTATCTTGACTCTCTCAGTTCAAGTATCATCTTCTCAAGCCAGTTGGGATATTTAAATTCCAGCAAGTATTCGATCGAATCAAATTTAGTGCCTCTTTTTCCACTGATTTTGATAGAGCAAGTTCAATAATTTGATTTGGACTTGTTCACGGTGGTTCGGATGATCATGATGATGATTAGGCAGAAACAATAAAGTTTTTCCCATAAAAATTCATTACCATACGGTGGTGGTGGTGGCGTAGTTTTTCTTGGTTCTTGTGGTTTTTTTATTTTTTGGGAGATGTTAAATATGCGTGTGAAGTATGCTTTTTTTATGATGGATATTACAAGTAGGAAGGAACAATAAAGCTGTTGGCTGGCTAGACACGTTCTCTTCTTCTTCTTTGAAGACTCAAGAGTCTTAATAATATTTATATTTTTTTCCGAAGAAACGTTTTTTAAACCTTGGGAAGTTTGAAATTCCTCAGTCAGTAGAGTTCGGTTCTGCTGGAGTGCTGGATGAAGTTTTCCAGTTTTTCACACGGTCTCAGTTGCTCGTTCTAGCTTGTATCCTTTTTTCTCAGGTCAAAAGCAGCAAGAAATCTAAGCACGATTTTATACATAATTTTTTCAACTTGCCGATGATGCCGACATCATCATCATCGTGATCGTCGTCAACAACAACATCTCTTTGTTTTATATGCGTATGTACAACATGAATAACACGCACTAATGATGTATGTACAACATGACTTCACATCAGTAAATGATTTGCTCTTTCAGCGTTTTTTTATCAACATCAAAGCTGTTTATTGTTGTTTAATAAAAAAATACTGCTAACTTGTGTGAACAGCCAACAATTTTTTGTTCTTTGAAGATTTAATATTTTAATCAAAGAAGAAGTCAAACAATCAATTTTAAACCAGTCTCATGAACTTGCACAGTACTTTCATTAAAGTGGAATTTATGAGGTCAGCTTTATGTATTTGCTGGAACAAGCTTTGAAACTCACCAAAAGTTATTACCACTTTCATGTTGAAAAATGTTTAAGCTTTTCAGGATAAAATTTTATTAAATATTGTTTGTGTGTAAAGTTTGAGTACATATTCTGTGAGATTGCTTTTGTTTTTACTCTTGCTTGTGTGAAGTCAAAGTTAATCCAAATGCACACATAACAATATTTGGTATAATATAATAGCAAAGCTTTAATTGATCATCATCATATGTTCACGATATTATAGGGTAATTTATCTTGATGAAGTGGATAACGTAGTACTTGAACTGAATCAAGTGGCTTTGCATCTTTTGTTTTTGCCCAGTCAGTTGAAAAATCGATGATGAAAATGATGCATGACTGCTTCTCTCTCTCGTACTCTGCAATTCCTATGGTGATACCATTTCTCTTATTTTCTCCAAGTCTCTCTGCTTTGAAGCAGCAGAATGGAAGAAGCGGACTTTATTACAGGAATCGGACAATATATTGTTGTTATTGACTATTATACTGTTAACGACTACGACGACTTTTAAACGACAGCATTCATTAGTAAAGTTTATTGTGTAAAGAGCTACGATGTAAAAGGTTAAATGGCTCTTTAAACTAGTTGAAAGGTCCATGTGAAAATCCAAGCTAGACGGTTCTCTCTCCGACCAAACCCATTTCTAATTGCAAGACAAGATGAAGTGGTTTAAAAAAATCATTGTTCTACTTTTCTTCCTCTTGCTTCTGTTTTCTCAATAAATTGCTTTGCTAAATGTCTACCCAAAAATTAATTGTAAAAAAATGCTAAATTGATTTTAATCTTGTTTTGTTTTTCCAGGGTTCATGCCTCAAAGAAAGCGACCTGCATCCACATCAACGACCAAAGCTGCATCTGAGAGTGCTCCGGAATCCTCAGCTGCATCTACGGAAATTAAACGAGCTGCTTTGTAGGAAAAGGTCTTGTATTTTTTAGGCGAGTAAATTATTTAGATAAACAAATGATTTGGATGGAAGAAAATGACAATACCTGATGGACGTTGGTGACGGTATTTAATTTATTGTTATTACTACGAAGTATCAATTAACTACTGCTATAAGCATTACTATCGAGATAATCTTACCGTTGCAATATAGTTTATAAGAAATTTTTATTTAAGTCGTTTTTAAATTTCAATCAAAGCTTATTATTATCATTATTGTTAAGGAATGAATGGAAAATGGTGTTTTTTTTGTGGTTCGGGCTATTTTTTATGCAAACTATTTATATGGTTAGTTTTTATTATGCAGAAAGGAATGATAATTTTTAAACGCAAAATGCAAGATGAAAAGTTACGAGTGTAAAAGTGGTTGGGGTTTTAAATAAAAAAACTGAATGAGCAAGGTTTCCACACTGAAAATTATTTAGTATCTTTTACTGATGATTTGGTTTTATGAACTGTATTGATTGCGAAGGAATACATTTATACATGCATTCCGATTAGAAAAGAATGGGAAAAGGTAAAGATTTAATGATCCTCATACACAAACAATTTTTTTTTCTACTCGTAAAATATATTCGCTAAGGAACACTCTATTTATTTAAAGCTTAGTTGGTAATGCATACTTTTAAGGGTATATTTCTATTCTATTTACGTATTGCTTATTCCAGAAGGCAATTTTACATAATTTATTCATTTAAAAAAATACGATTTATGATAACAAGATTATAAGGATACCGGATAACTTTTAACGGTTTGCTATTTTTTGTGTGTGTATACTAATAGGGATGAGAGGTTTCAGTAATTTTTCCTAATTAATTTAATATACCTTACATAAATATAATAAGATTCCTATACAACACAACATTTTTTTGTAGCTGTTAACACGAATGCAAGAAATTTTTAAACATTTTCAAAAGAATCAGTTTTAGTGAACAATCAGAGGGAAAATATTATGTCCAGCAATGTTTACAAACCAAAACGTACTAAAAAAACATTTTATTAAAGAAAAAATGCATATATGTTTAACAACAATAAAAAATAAACCAAACAAAAAACGAGTTGTTTTAGTCATCACTCCAGTTATAAAAATACGCTTAGCTTTCACGCTTTCTCCAGTAAAAAAATAATAGTTTGCAGTAACAGAATAATATGAATAGTAAATGATAACAGTATAAATAGTAGATAATACCTTTTTAACTAACTAGAGAAAATGTGTAAAAAAAAGAATTGGTATAAGCATAAGAGATAATACAATTATTAACGCATGTCTCGTAAATTTAAAGGTTTAAAATAGATTTTCCTGTTGATACCCAGGAATTAAGTGCCCCACCCTGTTTGCTTCGTATGTTTTCCTTTGAACTCAATACAAAACAATATTTAATTTTAGTTTCGTATCAATATTATCATGTGAATTTTTTGTTTGCTTTTTT
>JAQFZH010004593.1:0-11741 GCA_034695485.1 Entomobrya nivalis
TTCTCGATAAGAGTAATATTTGCTGAAAACATGAGGCAAATCGGCCACAACCACGTAAAAGTGTTTCCTCGTAAGAAAACCTGTAAAAAGGTGAGGTGGCTGCTTTCATGGATTTGAAAAGTTATTTCTCAGAAAACTACATTATAAAATATCGATGAAAGCTTTTGTTGCAAAGCATTTAGAAAAGTTCATATCAGATACTTTGAAAATGAGTGCAATACTTTACCGAGTTAAGGCTATGTCAAAATTCACTGTTTGGTTGATATTTCACCCTTTATCAGTGCCAATATGAAGAAATGCAAAACGAAAAAGAATAAAGAAACAATGCATACTTGTTTGTTTTGAGTTCTTCAATATTTTTTTTTATCAAGTCAGCTTAAGTTTTGAGTAGAAGCCTTTGAAGAATTTCAAAATTACCAATAATTGAAGTTTATCAATAATTTAAAATAGTTTTCTGATACAATTTGTTGTTGCTCATGTGTTTTAAATCTTTAATTCGTTTAAAACTAGATAGTTTTTATTTTAATGGCATGGCTTGGTATAATTAGAGATAGGAAAACTAAAACCGACCTCTTAAATACAGTGGTATAGAACTGGACTCTGGATGACTTATATAAAAACACCAAGTAGAATAAGTAATAAATGCTTACCATGCATCTTATATATTTTGCTTAAATTATTTGTTTTCGAACATTACAACCAAAATAATATTATAGCATGAAACAGGAAAAACATGTGTTAATAATTCAGTCGATATTGGAAATGGGATATTTTTATATTTATACCGAATACGTTCAGTTGTCATGTCAACAGTTACGACTTGGCATACTTTAAAGTAGCTAATATACAATAAGTGCAAACGCTTAAAAATATTGCAAGCCCACATTCGTCTGAACCAGACAAATACATAGTTTGGACATAACTAGTTAGCACAGCTTATTTTTGAATAATTTCGAACAAGAAAACTTCCAAACTCGACATTACAAGCTTATCACTTCAAGTAAAATCCTTACGTATACGCCCGAGTGCAAAGCCAACGAACGTTTGAATAGAGCCGCACGATTTATTGTACGCTATAAACTAAATGCTAATCCAAATTCTACTTTGTTGATCAGTATTGTTTGAAACACGTATGAAATGTTTTATAGTATTAAAAACAGTTGACCTACAGTATTTGCGCAATTCCTATTTCATAGTCGTAATACGAGTTGGTTTACTATCTTGGCTTTGTGTTAATGATGATGCAAGTAATTCTAATAAATTTTAAACTGCATCAAGGGAATCACTTACATTGAAATCTTCATATCAAAAATCCAAATATAATTGCGACATTTGAAACAATTTTATTGAGTATTGAAAAAGACAGCATGAATTTTAGGGGATTTTATTTGCTGACCTCTAATTTGATTTTGTCAAGGTCTACAACTTTAAGCAATACCATTATAAGTATATTTATATTCCATTTTTATTTAATAAGCCGTTTTACATAAATTACCACAACAGTCTAAATTTATGGGTTGATCAGTAAAATTGCATTAGTAAAATTATTCATCAATACATTAAAATAAGTTATAATTGCATCCTTTTTCCACGAAAAGTATGAACCAAATTTTACCGGCAGCATAGATTGAGCACTCCATTGGAGAAAATAACGCCGATTTTTACTATGCCTGTCAAATGTATGAAAACTTGCCTGTTTGTGTTTGACAAACTTTAGACTCGTATCGCTTATAACTACTGCGCATGGTAAAAGGATAATTGTTGCTGCAGTACCAAACATCCCAACCATAAATGCCGTGAAGGTAAGGAAGCCAGGCAATATATGCCAGCATTTTATAACAAGCCACCATGTTGCCGTAAATAAAACCTGAGAAAATGTTACCAGAAGGAATATAACAATAGGGGCAAAGTGGTCCCAAGCTTTAAATATGATGCATAACTGAGTATACAACCGTAAAGTAGAATGTTCACCGTGGCGCATTTGCTTGGCTAAAACATTAAGACAGGTAATTATTACAACTTCACAACACATGAAAACAAGTACAAGAAGAGAAATAAAACGGAGAAACTCAAAAACACAAATGAACGATAAAATAAGCCTAATAGTTCGGCATGTAAGTAAAACTGACAAGCTTCGTTCATTGAGTGGCGGTAATATTAGCTCGAATATTAAATAGAATGGATCCATTTCAGCTATAGTTCCAGCAAGTGGAGTCAAATACAATACGGGTACTTCAGCGAGATGAAAAACGACCAGGAAAATTCCGATCCAACTAGTTGCTCTTAAATTGTTTACGTTGAAATCTGAGTATTCCAGCAAGCACAACTAAAAATTAGTAAATGTCTTTCAATAATAAGGGTCGATTTTGTGGTAAAAACTTACGTTTTGTTTCCATTTGAAAAAGTTGGTTTACCGCTGCCTCAAATTCGGTAGCTTTACAAAACGTTAGGTAAGTACCCCATTCGAGAAGTGAACAAGCGCCGATAACAATGCATACCACAATGTTTACAATGTTTATATGAGATGCTGATCGAAAAAGTTTATAAAAGGGTACAAACATACAGGAACCAAAACCCATGATAGTAGTTACTAGTATAAGGGATACAAGGAATGGAATATACTTTAGTTGAAAAACATTGTCCACATTTACTGATATTTTGTTGTTTATAACCCGAACTTGCAGTGGATACTTATAAAAGCGTTCGAATATAAACGAGTGCACCTTGCAGGCATCTGCCACACAAAAATTGAAACTTGTTTTTCTTTGTTTCTTCATGTTGTAATGTAGGAACAAATTTATCAGAGAAATCTTAACACTTGTATATTTAAAGGTAGAATATTTGTGTGGGTTACACTTAAAAATATACCTTCGAAGAACTACATGTGTGGCACGTTAAATATTCCAATGCCTAAAATGACCAAATGTCGTGTTGTAATACTTGTTGGCAAGTCACACACTGACTGTAAATTTGATCTACTGAAAATATTTCATTTAAAACATTTATCATTAAATTTCTTTATTTGAACGGTATCTTATTTAATTCAGTTAAAGTGGAGTTATGTAGAACATGACGAATTATTCTTAGCTCTGCTGCCAATTGCCTGAGTCTCTCACCATTAAACCCTTTGTCGTTCAAATAAAACTTCAGAAAAAGTGGAATAATAATACGAAGCAAACATGAAATTTTAATACTGAAATTTGGTTCAAAAACTACAAAAATCAGTGCGGAATAAATTACTATTATTTATCACAATCATGGAATCGGATTAGTTCAATATTACAATAAATGAGTTATCTTAGTTAGTAGCACTGGTTTTAGGAACAAAATTATTAAGTAAACTTATCAGAAACCTCAAATCAAGCTTCTCCTATCTGCCTGACTGACGCTTAAATCTATATAACAAAAATAAACCTGAGAAAAAATAAAAATAGCCATTTGTGATGAACGATAACTTAAAAAACAGAGTTATTAAACTTGTTTTTACCTCGTAATTTTTTGCAAAACATGAAAAAATAAGTCTAAATTTAACGTAGCATAACATTTTATTTTCCTATAGTTAAATTGAATGCTCAATAGTCGGATTCCTATGTTAAAGCCGATGTACAAGTCCAAAGTTTATATGTCGTAAAACAATATTAATCCATACTTTTTAGTCAAATTTATACTTAGTAGTACATAACAACGTCAAATATGTGATAGATAACTGTATACTTTAATACATAAAGATTTACATAAAGGAAAGAGTAGCTGGAAGCTACACTGGTATTTTAGCTGAGCTGCAGACGTGAATGAGCTGCTACTAGCAAAACGTCAAATACATGTCACGGTAGTGGATACCAAAGTCGGTATCCGTATTCTCTTACTTATTCGCAATCCGAATGCATTCGTATAACACCAGTCTACCTGGCTGGGGATAAAACATTCCTACCCGTATCCGCAATTAGGATAAATCCATAATACAATATTAAACCAGGGCCAGGACATCTAGAAATGTGGTTATCCAAGATCAGGAAATCCCTCACATTTTGCAACAATAAGTATTCACATTGGTTTCTATTATTGAATAAAATTAGAGATTAGTAGGTATAATTATTAAAATATAGCATTCCGCAACATGTTATAAAAACAAGTACAAAATAAAATAACATAGTATATGCTGAAACTAGTTTTAAACCTTATACAACGACTACTTCCCCACAAGTGCTATTTAGATATTTCGATTTAATTTCGCATTAAAAGTATATTACCAAATGCTCATTTATTATAGCTAGACGAAGAAGGAAGCATATGTATTTAAAAGTTGATACCAAATTTGCACGTTACATAACAAACTCAGAAGCCCGAAGTAATCAATTTTTCTTTTGTTCCAGCAAATTGGAATTTTTTTATACGTGTTACTTTTCAGAAACTGTCCATTTTCAATCAGCTGGCGGTTCTGAAGTAAATATTGTTTCAGCCAACAATCGCTCACCTAAACTATGCCTTTATGAAACCACTCCAAGCACACATCTATAGTCTTACACGTATTCTAACCCAAAAATGTTTATGTTAAACATTACGAATGAAGTTTTACATAGTAACAACTTGGCCGTAAGTAACAAGTGACAACATCGTGTAAGCATGGCCACTAATTCTCAATAATTCAGAAAGGTTAAATACAATGCCAGATATTTCTTCTGCACAAAACAAAAATTGCTTCAACAATATCTGCAATTAAAAACAATGGCTTTTCTTCGTCTGAACACGCAATATTTTTAATAAACCTCGATTTGAATTATAGTGCACTTCAAATTGTTTATTTGTTCTCTAATCTTATCTACATGTCAAATTTGCAAGTCTTTTACAATTTTCTACTAGCTAATGCAACAGAAAACGATTTTGGAACGCACAAATTAATGAATTTTCTTGAGAAATGTACAAAAGAGAAAGTAGCACTTTCAGCTTTTATACACTTAGCCTTTAACATGGGTTTTTCGGATTTACGGGGACAAAAGACATGGAAAGTTGAAGACAAGTTTTATTCCAGGAGACTTTATCTCTCTAAATACACGAAATCTGAACTAAAATTTAATATAAGGGAGAAAAAATATTTGTCTAGAACGATAATGTGGGGAAACAATCTGTGTGTTCCAAAGGTATTTGTAAAAAAACTTACAGAAATTAAGATCTTCTTTATGGCCAAATAATCTGACAAGATCTTTAAAAATAGAATCAATGGAAACTCTAAAAGCACCTGCCAAGAATCATATATGGTCACCTATAGGAATAAATGCTTTGCTTTGTTGTGTGTTAGCATTTTTGTTGCTTTTAGTCCAACTGTTGGAAATACTTATAACGTCAAACAAAAGCATAAGGAATATTATCTGTACAGAAATTTTCAGTCGGTGGACCTCGGTTAAAAAGAGGGGAAAAAGTGAGCAGACTCGTAAAGTCCCACGAATGTAAATATATGTCAATATATTTGAATTTAATATTTGCTAACTAATAATTAATTAAGTTTTTTTAATATAAAATTTACATTGATAACTTCAATTTTTAATGTTAAATTGGTGAACAAAATCATGAATATTTTAGGGACAAAACAGAAAAATAAAGACTATCTGGTACGGAATTTCGTTTTGCGTATTTCTTTTTCACATTTTAGTTTCTCCTTCCTCAATCTTTTAACATTGCACAGATGGGAAAACCTCAACGTTTCGCAACATTCTTCTTTCTTACAGATGCATTTGCATACAAATCATTTTACCAAATCTTAATTCAGAACTTTGTTGTGCACACTGAGTGTGCATAACACTTAAATTGCACAATCTGCAAAAGTATATACTGATTTTGTCCGAACAATAAAAAATTCAGTTGAATCTATCAGCTTGTGTTGTTCAAGAAATGGGATTAAATGTTCCATGTGCAAGTATGGTTGAGGGTGTGCTACAAATGTATGCTTGTATGTTAAAAATATGTCCAAGCTATTTACAAACAAAACGTATTCGGTAGAAATACAAAATTAATAAATTCTTTATCTCGACAGAATTAATAAAAACAAAAGTTTATGAAGCACGAGTAGAAGTACAAGCATATTGTACCTCCAAATCTGGTAATAATATTGCTGAATTATTATATTCTCGAAATAAACCCTTTGTGATTGCATTAGAATTTATAAACGTTTCCATCCACTTTGGTAAAAGTTTGGTAATTTTCATCAATTCAAGTAAAGAATCGGGCATGATACTTTCAAGAGAATAATTCCAAAATTGCAAGTTTCTAATTCACGTCTGCGCTTTTCCATAAAAATACAGTTCGCTGTAACATGAGTTTGTAATTACATATTGGAATATATTGCGTTTTGGCATTATTAACCATAAATGGTCTATAAAGACTCAAGTGCACCGAACCATATAAGCTGCTCGTGTGCCAGGTGGTGTAATATTTACCTCGGCACAAAACATAGCAAATGCAAAAGCATGTCGGACAAATTAATAACCTCTTTGCACAATGACTCTGAACTGCCTATACTGCTGAAATTTTGGGGTAACTAGTCTATCGGGTTGTGTGAGAAGCTCTTTTAGACAATTTAACAATGTCACTATGTAGCTCAATGAAAAGAACACTAATAAAAAACCAAAGCGCATGTATTCAAATGAACGTTTCAAAATCTTACAAAATCGATTATGGTATCCAACCAAATTCTTCTTTGACTTTAAAATTGGTAACCAAATATCAAAAAGAAAATGTATCTTATCCATTCGAAGCAAGTATACCCCAGCTGATGTCATCAAAATGATAGGGATTGTGAAAAACTGCATAAATATGAGTAAATATCCTCGCCAATCAACAGATATTCGCCTTCGAACATGGAAATCTAAAATAAAAAGGGAGTTACAAAATTGATATTTTTACACAGGAAACATCAAAATAACTTTTTTGTTCAACTTGGTCCGACTTAATTTATTTAATGCAAATCCGACTTACGTACAAACTGAAGGTATCAAGCAGGAAAATCTAACCAAGATGCATTTTAGATCAATAGCTGTATTGATTATAATTTTTAGTAATATACCACAAGCTAAAGCATATGTTTATCCTGAGCAACAAAAATATGTTTTTTTAATAACATTTTATATATTTTTGTAAGTATTTTAAAAAAAAATTTAATTTTGAAATAGCACACTAATCCCAGCTTTTTCGTGAAAAGTTTACATTTAATATCCCAGCCGTCTACTTCTTTAGTTAGTAAGTAGAACACAGCTTGTTTTTACAATATATTTTCGTTGCTTCTTAAACATTTCCTTGTTCCTACTAATGTAAAAATTAACCAAACGAAATCGATATCTTAAATAACTAATGAGATATTTTTAAGCCGACATGCACAAAAAGACGAAAAATTAACAAAATAAATATTGATGCTCAAACTAAAGTAATACTTTATTTTAAAGTAATTTTATAACTTAATATGTTAAAACATAAAACTAATGTTATAAAAAATGTGTTCACCCGATATAAAAAACTTTAAAATAATATAATTGATTGTTATTTAAACTAAATTTATTTGTAGGAAAGTACGTAGCAAAAGCTATTTTGGATAGTCTTCTAAGAGTTCCTGGTCAATTATTAGCCTGATTTCCAACCATCTCCAAAATCTTGCACGTTTTATCATGGAAACTTTCATTTCCCGTGACAAGCGTATACTTATCAAATACAATAAATTCCCTCATATTCTCGGTGCATTTCCATTAATCTACTGCAACAAGTCTCAGAAATTCACCGTACTAAAAACTGGACCACAACTGTACATATTTCTTTTAGTTTTCTTTGCAATTTCTGTTGACCTATTATACTTATGGATAAAGGTATCACCAGATGTGACTTCCCGAAGTGTTCTACCACAAGACTTTATGAACTTTTATATTCACACTGTATCCAGAACATGCGGATCCGTTCTAGGCTGGCTATTTTATTTTCGTTTGGAAGATCTGAAGCATTTTTCTAACGTTATGTTCACAATGGAAAAATACTTTGAAGGTAAATAAATATTTCTTATAAAATTAATCAAAATAATTATATTTTTCTGAAAATGTAAGAGTAGTATTTAATATTTAGGAGGACAAATATCAACGTATGACAAACAAGCCAGAAAACGCCACCGAATTCTTACACTTGGCTACATATTTATTCATATACAGCCTATATTCCCAACTATACTATTTATTCAGGAACCCTTTAGTATTCGATACTGGCCTATTCGATTTAAAGATATTTACGCAACCTGTGACGCCATAAAATACTTGGTAGTTGGTTTGGGAGGACTTTTGGATGCAATGGCTTCAATATTTTCGGTATTTTCAACTGGCTTTATAGTTGCCATGCTGATAATATATTTTGTCAAGTTAAAACTATGGTTGGACCATAATAACAAAAGTATAAATCTTTGGGGACCTTCGGAAAATACGTTGAGAAAATATAAAATAATTGCCCTGGTGACCCAATTCGGGTTCAGTTGTTTGTCAGCGGAAATTTTACCTGCAATTTATTCAGTTGGTTATGTTTTCTCTACTGTAACACTTGCAGCATTGTTTAAGCGAAGTGCCGGGATGCCTTTTGAGGTTCAGCTGAATTGTTTTGGTGCTTTGCTTATTATCATGATAACAATGAACTCGGTTATTAATGAGGCTGGAGAAATAGTTACTACTTCTCAAAATACAAAGCATTCGTTTATAAAAACTCAAAAGAAAGAATTACGAAAGGGCATGAGGGCGTGTAGAGACGTAAGGATTTATTTTAATTCGGTGTTCTTCATGGAGAAGGGAACATATACGGTATTTGTACATACTGTTATTAATAACACAATTAATTTTATATGGGCCACGTAACTAATGGGTTTTCTCTTCAGACACACAACATTTAATACCTAAAATATTTAAATTTAAGATTTTGTCCTGGAAAAATAAGTATAAACGGAGAAAAAATATTATATTCTTTTTAACATATAATTTTTGCTGGTTTTTATCGGTTTTGAGTGTCTAATGTCTAAAATTGATTATTTGAGCGGCCGTTTTATTTTATGGATTATTTAATCGAAATATTAAAATACTATCGATTACAATACCAAACTATATAACTTCAGTCTTTTGGCTTTAACTTGTAAACTGCACAATGGTAATACCACTGTAAACGTCACTTGACATTGACAGTGGTAATACTTTAGTTGGCATATGTTTGTATGGAGTAATACTGTGTAAGTTTTGTTTAAATAGTCTGGTTATATGGTTTGAACTTTTTGTTTTTTAGATGTGTTAAAAAATTTACTGTGATGTTCTTTTGATGTTTACAGAAATCTTTTGATGTATTTACTGAAGTGCCATCATCATATAACAATTTTTAAACACACTACTCAAATAATCAGTTACTAGAAATAAATTGGTTGTCTAAACAATAATTTTAAAACATTGTTTGTGTAAAAACATGTTTTTGAATAACAGCAATTTCTTAACTTTTGGTCTCGGCTGAAAAAATTACTTATCGCAAATTGTCGCAGGTACAGCTTACAAGTTTTCTTTACGCAAATAGTCTAAAGTAAATTTGTTGATCTACTTTTTGCTAATTAAAGTATTGCTATTAGCTCACAGATATATACCGAAAGTATTTGGTCAAATTACTTTAGAACAGCATTCAGAGAATGCTTGTCTTCTTTTTTATATTGTAAGAACAATTTTATTACAAGATAACTGTTATGTTATGAACGATTTTCCTAGAAGTAAAATAAAGACATCCTGTTTTGATGAACTAATTAGATTTTATATGCCAAGGTAAAAAACATTGACTGCAAGAGTGGAAACTAAGCTAAGCGATGATACACCTCAATACCAGACACCAGAAAATATACATTAAACCGCAGCTCAAAATTGTAGTCGTCTCTTAACTAAAATGGAAGAGAAACTAGTACGAAAATACGCCAAATCCCAAAATACTTTCAAATGGTTACGATTTTATTTCTCTTAAATTGTCTACTAATTCAGCAAGAACTTATTATCTTATTAACATATTTGATTAATTATCAATATTTTATATTACATTAGTATTTACAAATTTAATTGTTTATCCATTAAAACTTATTCATTTAAGATATCAGTAACTTATAAATATACAATAATTTAGTTCTATTTTTTATTCCCATAGTATGAATATTGAAAAAGATTTTTTTTATTGATACGGATTACAACAAGGATTCAATAATAAATATATCCTTGACTTTAAAAGTTTATCGTTTAGTTTTGAATTATAATTATGCATAAAATATTAACAAACTGTTTAATGATAACTCTAAGTCGTACCTCTTTATGGATTAATTAACAAGACTGCGTTGGTTAGATTGGTTATTAATACATTTAGGTACTCACGTCTTGCATCTTGATTGAAAGTAAGTTGGTTGCCAAATCTGAATGCCAGTTTGTACTGTGATTTCCATTCCAGATAACTAAGACGATTTGGATGGTACCTGTTAAAACTATGTTGATTCGCTTTCTGAACCTCGACAATTTTTTGCTGTGATCATGCACTTCCACGATTCCACCAAAAATTAGGAATACTGCGGCTGCTAAATTTAAAGCTAGTAGAATGAATACAAAGGTCATATATACTGGTATGATGTCCCAGCACTTAATTGCCGTCCACCAAGCTAATGCAATAACAACTTCACTAGCAGTTACAAGCAATGCCAAACTGTGACGCAGGAAATAATCGCTGGTTTTGATGATAATTTGTAGCTGAACGTATAGCCGTAGTGGTATTCTTCTAGAATATTTGGATTGTCGGATAAGTTGTTTAATGCAGCTGACCATTGTGAACACAAATAATACTAAAACGAAGTAAATAATTGATATAAAACGTCCAAGTTCAAAAAAACAAACAATCACCAGGAATAATCTTATAAGTGGAATTGCAAAAATATAAAATATGGTTTGCTTGTATGCCGAAGATATGAAAAATTCAAAAATATAGTAAAAGGGATCGAATTGATTAAAAACATAAAATATCTGTGCAACGTCAAAGATCAACGGCGTGGCGATGCTAGCAGCAACCAGAAATAAGCCTTCGCAGTCTCGACGCAATTCCCCTTCAACGTTGTAGTCTAAAAATGCAATCATATGAGAAAATTGCTACCTATATGTATCGTAATATAACTTTATAGAACTTACAATATCTTTCTAAGGTAAAAAGTTGGTTCATTAGAGGTCCCATTTCAGTAGCCTTCGAGAAAGTTAAATAATTAGACCATACAACAAAACAGCCAGATCCGACAATTACAAGCATAACTATTCCATCTATTTCTATTTTGGTTTCATGATGAAAAAACTTAAACAGTGGGACCATTACGCAAGAACCGAAACCAAGTAAGGTGGTGATAAGTATAACTGATATAAGCCATGGAATATATTTCCGCTGAAATATATTGTCCACCTTAACAGAAATCTTGTGGCCGTTGAAGGAAAAATCCAGAGGGTATGAATAAAAGTGATGGTATATAAGGCAATGCAGTTTATACGCGGTTTGGACCAGCGGAGTAGCGATTGCATTTTTGGAAACTTTATTAGATCTTTGATCTGCCATCTTTTACTTTGAAGGTTGGCCAATGGTAAAAATTTGGGGTCGGTATAATAGAGTCGAATGGGTCTTAGTGCATAACCATATTAGAAGAATTTTATTTGTAGAAATTTGTTAGTCGACCTTAAAATTATTGTCGAAAT
>JAQFZH010004594.1:0-11739 GCA_034695485.1 Entomobrya nivalis
CTAATACAATACTATGTGCTTTTCTAAAAATCTTCAGTTGAATATTAAGCACTTCTTCTGAACTGCTTTATTGTTAGCAAAGCGGAAAATGGTAAATCTAATGAGCAGTATAAATGCTTGAATGGTCTTTTTAGTCAGGATTTGAGCTTCGCGTATATAGATTATCCAATAAACTGAAAAAGACGAAAACGATTATATTGCACCCCACATCACCTTGTACTTAGGTTGTACTTGTAACAACCATCCAATACAAAAACTTTCTCAATATTTATGGAATTTAAACAAAAAAGAACATAACCACTTTCAAGTAATTGTTTCCTTTGGCTTTTAGAAAAAATCTATACTTCTTAAGAAAACGATAATCTTGAGGTAATTTTCAAGACTGAATACATTATTCATGACTTTTATTTAGCTTAAAGGTTCAATCATGTAGTAATTCAATTAGCATTTTTTGTACATGAGCGATCACCACCACCAGCGTCAACGCAGTATCTAATCGTATTTCATATTCATCTCGTTCACTTATTTCAATTTTCTCATATTTCAACCATGTTCTCAAGTCGCGTCTCGTCGCATTGTGTGATTTTTTCAATGGACTGATATGCATAATGATCTTCATGAATGAGGAAAAAACTAACTGGTCATTATGATACGTTTGCTTATTTTTCTGTGAAAAGTCCGTTCCTGTTTCTGTGTGTCGGTGAAGCATTTAGTATTCCCGTGTACACACGTATCGCCAAAAAAGTATCAAAGGTCTTCTTGTTATTCATCAGCAACAAAAAAATCAATATTCAATTTTTTCTCTCTCTAAACGATGAGGAATGTATGTATCGAAAAATGAGGGTGAAGCAGCCAAATCAAGAAGATTGAAGAATGAATTTTTAAAGCCATGAACTTCTTATAAGAAATGAGAAAATGAGTCTGATGGACTATGAATGAAGAGTATGTATTGTATGATGAGTAGGATGAGTGAGTCAGTGTTGTAATTTAAACACGCTCGTCACACGCTGATCAAGGCGATCAGTAAACAAGTCACATTTATTGCGTTTAAAATGATGATGATATTATTTGTTGATACAAGATAGGTATTATTCAAACTACAAACATGTATTCTCTGAAAGAAG
This sequence comes from Entomobrya nivalis, assembly GCA_034695485.1. NCBI lineage: Eukaryota > Metazoa > Arthropoda > Collembola > Entomobryomorpha > Entomobryidae > Entomobrya > Entomobrya nivalis. The sequence goes on from JAQFZH010004594.1 coordinate 1,125, forward strand.
TACCACCTAGTTGTATTCTTTTTCCACCTGGGCTATTTTTATTTATTTTACATTTACCTGTAAGAGTTTATTCTATGCAGATTATATTTATATATCTATTTATAAGTGTATCCTGTAAAATGTTTAGTTTTATATTTTCCCATTACCTAAATATGAAATATTCAATTTTCGATTAATTTTCCTCTTGGTCTTCTCCTTATCTAGGATCTCCAAAATAGTGAATCGCCCCTGTTACCTTCCTTCTTATCCTAAAGTAATGATTGCCTTTAGAACTATTATTATTACAAAGTATGTATGCATTTTAGACAGTTTGTAACGGGCTATTAAGAGTTAGAAGGTGCCCAGAAGATTTTTATTTTTATCTGCTTCAAGAAAATATTAATCATCATTGAGTACACGTAAGATATAATACTTTACTCTGATATGGTAACTTTTGATTCGATTGGGAAAAATTTATTAAGCAACAGCCTTGTTCACAGAGGAAAAACATGGCCTTTTGTATGTTATGTCCATGTGTGTGTGCGTCTTATAATATTACCTGAGCTTTTATAAGAAAATAGAGCTTTCACAAAGAGTACAGTCATATATATTTGTGTATGTGTGGTGATGGAATACACAAGAAATATACCTCGTGAATTTTGATCAGACTGAAAATGTATGTATTTCAGGTGATTTAATTTGTTTTGCTCAGCAGGCGGTTTGAATGACTCTCATTGTCCGAGACGACGACGATGTTGGCGATGATGATGATGGTTTTAAGGTTGCAAGTGATTATTTTGATTTAAATCCTGCGTAAGAGGATGATATTTTGATAACTGAACTTAAAGACATGCATTAAAAAGTAAGCATTGATTTGAGTTCATATTTTGTACACGTAGCTATTTTATTTTTGGGATGAGGAGAAAAATGGATATTTTCCCCTTGTCAATCCAAGATCATCATCACCGTCAATAATTCCCTACCTACCTTGTACCAACATTATTCATACTTCTATTCTCTATTTAGTGAGAAAAATCACTATTCGTAAATCAGACATAGTTTGCATATTATAGCAAAGGGGTGGCGATCATTCTATTCAATATTATATTAAATAGTAAGGAAAAGAGATTCACATTTACTAAAACTGCATTCCAACATGACACATTCTAAAAATTGCCTCAATGAAAAAAAACTCAGTTAGTTAAAGTGTCATTTGCAAAAGATGGGCTGGTTACTGTCTTGCCAGAGAAGTGCTAAATGCGAAAGAAAAATGAATTGATCACAGAATGATGATATGCACAGTCGGCCACAACACAATCGTACAAAAACTATATTATCGTTATGAAGATACCCAAGACACCTGCACATTTGTATGCGATATGTGTACTTGTGCAAAGCATTATTGCATGTTTTAATGGACATTATTTCTCATTCGATTTGCAGTTTCGATTTTTTATCAATCGATTCGAAATACAAGAAGAGGTGGATGTACTTGTGTTTCATTTCATTCTTTTACAATGGAGACATGAATATTATTATTCTTATTCTGAATTTTTTTAGAGAATATTTTAAAGTGTATTTTCATTTAAGATGAATACTTATTTTATATACATATTCTTGTCGAAAGAAAAAAAAAGAGAAAAATATAGGAAAACGAAGAAGAATCGTCAAATCATCCCTTAATAATAAGAACATGAAGTGAAGCAAATTTAACTTGGTATGATATGTATTATGTTTAGATTGACAAGGAAGGATATGGATTTTTAACTTTGTAACACATCATCTTCCTACCCTTCTTACAAGACCACGAGCATTAACAATAGCCGATAAATTTAGTGAAGTATGCATCATTCTCTTTGAAATGTCATTGTGCTTGTCATTTTCCCATTTGACTTTTTTCCAATTGTTGCAAAGTTCTATACGAAAAGCTTGATGGTAGTGCCAACAGTACTCAACATTTTTTTTGCTTGATTTTGCAGAATACAAAAAAAGAGTGATACTACACATTAAATAAAATCTTACTGATTGAATGATTGCTGTAAAAAAATAGCAGAAAAAAAGTTTGATTTTCCATATCATCATCATCATAAACATTAACGTAGCCAATATGATCCGAGTCTTTGCAACATTATTGAAGTATTGATTCATACATTTTTATTTTTATATTCTCGTATTATTGGCAACAAAAGAAAACAAGATGTTTTACAAGTCCTTTTTCTTTCAAATTGAATCCTTTTTCTTATGAATTACTACTTGCGTATTGGCTCAGATTGGATTACATATTGACTTAATTGAGTTCTCTTTTTTCTTACAAATAGGTACACATGCCCATTTTATTCCTCAGTATCGGCGGAGACGGATACGAATAAAATGGGGAAAGAAAAATAAATGAGTTGTTGCTTTTTGTGGCGGGGTGGTAGTTATATTTTGCTTCTGCGGCTGAATGGCTGCTGAAATACGATCATGCTGCTGCTGATGATGTTGATGAGGCTGACGATGATGATCGTTTCTATTGGTCATTGAACCTACTTAAGAAACGTAAAGTACTTTTCTTTATATGTTCTATTGGAGATATGAAAGCTCAACGAGCCAATACCGTCAAAGTATCATCATCAGTTAATGTCCGAGAACAGAACAGCACTTTGTAAAAAATATATATAAAAAATAGTCAGATAAATAATTGCACGTATTCCATGGAATTCGTAAAGCAAAAAATAAAGACTGGCGAGAATGCCATTAAATGGCATAAATCCGTAAAATATGACTGTCTACTTTTGACTGAGTTGGAATTTTTGCGGCTCAATGCGTTTTGGTAATAAGAGGAATTTTTGCAATGATGGGATTTGCCTTTTTATCAATGTTATTCTCGTAAGTAATGCAGGTTTTTCGTGCATTCCTATTTATTACCGTGTTTAATTTTATTTTTTTGGTCTGGTTTTAGATTTTCTTAACGTGAAATATTAAAAAAAATATTTAGGCAATAAATACAGGATGTATGGTATGTATATCATTGCATATTCAAGACAAACATACATACAAGTATATTGACAGTATAAGTAGACCTTTACTATATAGAAGGTTTGCATACTACCATTTTTTACGAGCTACTTGTTTCAATATATCAATCTGCGTGTTCGTTGTTAGTGGTCGTCCATTCGTACAGTCGAGGCTCCTGGCAAGCCGAACGTCTTAATTATCGATGCATGCACACATAACAAACAAGCCCAAAAGAGGAGGCATGATTAACAATGATGAATCATTTATTATTTGCTTATTAAAAAATAAAACAATTCACATTTTGCTTATCATAATAATATGATTCTTCACAATTGCACCAAAGTTGTAAAAATTGAGCTGTGCACACTCAACGCAGTCACGAGATAAGATAAATAAATGTAATAAAAAACAAACGTTGCAAAATTGTGAAAAAACATGATTATACGGAACGAGGCATGTATATTTATTTGTATTGTAGATTTTTTTATATCTCTAAAAAATTAAAGATTATTTTATTATCTCAACTTTAATAAAGCTGCTAATAGTGTATAATCATATTAATCATTGTAGCATTGTGGTAAAACAGAGTTGCAAATCAAGTTGGTGGGTAATTCAACACCAACAAGCCAACAATGTCATTGTCATGTTTTTCATTCATTTCACGTTCAAACTCCTTTTGTTTTCTTTGTTAATACGGCATGCTGATAAGAACAACGTAAACTTCTTTCAAAAAAAATGTAACAGGGATTTTCACATTTAAGATGATTATGATGTGTCGATAAGAAAATAGAGTAACTTTAATCGTTGCCTTTTGCTGCTACTTTGTACAGACAACAAGGAAGGAAGTTGCAAATTCGATATACCCTTTTATGCTTCACTTTCCACCCTGTCGTAGAATAATGCTATGTATTTTACTTACCTCACCCCTTTTTTGCGTAAAAGTTAACTTGATTGTCTTGCCAAATATGTGTGTATGATTCATTCAAATAATCAAATAGCTTACTATCTTAACTATTTAATACAACCGTGCAGACATAATAATTTAAATGTTGATCTGATTTTACGTTAAAAAATACTAACAAGTCTGTCAACAGGTTTCATTTAAGAAATAAACGAACTTGTAACACCACCAACAACAAAATTTTCTCAAACGAAAGGCAGTTGAATAGAATAAGGAAATGCGATATTTTTTTATGATGCTGAATTTTTTTTCAGTAGTATTTTTCCATTTAATCGTAAAAAAATGTTTTCTTCCATAAAGAAAAATGTCTGACTTTCTAAATGTGTTTAAATGATGTCTACAGTATAGGATATCCTAAGAAATCCGAAACTAAATCAGATAAGTTTATATTACTGTATCCGTCAAAATGACTCGTTTGTAATACAACATTCGTCGTGGCTTGTTGCATTTTTATGCATGCCTGTTATGAAACACACAATGCCTGGTTTGATGTTGGAGTAAAATACCACATCATGTTTTTGGATTTCGGGTGACTTATTTCTTTGTATGACTCAAGGATTTTCAATGGGCTTTTTTAAACTTTCATATATGTATTTAAGCTGTAACATAGAAATTCCCTCAAAGTTTCATAAGAAAAGTTCATATATTATTCGCTTCTTAAGAAAGAATAATAATTATTATTCTTATTTGTATTTTTTATGTAACTCTGTAAGGCCAAACCGAAACAAACCGTTTTTTTGTGAAGGAAAATATGGAAACAGTGTAACAGTAAAAAGAAAGAAGGAAAAGAAAGGGTGAGACAAGCATGCATGTCAAGTTGAGGTAAAGGGTTAAAAAAGGATTTACTACTATTTGTGTGTTTGAGCATCATAAACCGCATTATTGTAGGAGCGTCATGGGAAATGAAATGAATGGTCTATGTGTAGCCGCAATGTTAAAAAAGAGAGTGAAAAAAATAGTTTCCCATAAAACAAGACTAACCCTTTCTGACCTTGTGCTTAGCTAATAGTGCGAGGCTTTTTAAGGGAATGTACTTAATCCGACATTGCTGAAGAACTTTTGTGAATTCATCTGTACTATAAATAAGAGTAAAGATTTTATTTAATCTGCTGCTCATTCTATTTCACGTCTTTTGTATGTAAATTAGGCTCTTTGTCAAAAAATCTATGCTTTTGTAAAAAAAGCTTTCCAGAAATGGGGAACGAAACAAGACACTTCTTGAATTTACACATACACACAAGATCATTCTTCCTAAGTCATAAATAAAAATAATACATTGTGCAAAAAGCAAAGACAATTATTTAGTTAATATTGCCAATTTGAAATAAAATCTTTAAGAAAGAAAGTTTATCGCTTTTGCCCAGAATCATTTAGAACCTCATAAAAATCATTTTATTTATCAAAATCTTGATTGAACCTGATAACATGTTTATATACCCAATATACTAGAAATTTTTATATTGAATATCCTCAGAAAAAAAAACATTTCTCCACCCACTTTATTACCACAATTCGCATATCTTAAAGAGAAAACCCGTTTTATCATAAATCATTTAAAAATTTGCTTATTATTCCGTATTACATTTATAGCATTTGTGTAATAGTATACTCCACTATATTCCCCTAAACACGGACAAACTCATATAAAATCTACTTTTTGTGCAGTAAAAAGTAATCTTAATATTTATACATGCAAACATTCACATATTTTCAAGTATTTAAATTTATTACTCCACTTATTTTTGATCTCCCGTTTGCATTCAGTTAAACAACAAATATATGCACCTTTATCCAACTTTATGTCGATGATGATGAAGAGCAAAAGAAGCTTAACCAACCAACCACATTTACTTATCTTCTCTTATAAGCTTATATTATATGCTAATATAGAGCACATAACATCATTACTGTTTGTATTCACTTGAACAGACTCTTCATGACTGTTATTAGTGTTTGGAAGTGTATACAGTAAATATTTTTGTGGTAATCTTAAGTGCATGTCTTCGACTTTTATTGCTTTAAAAGAACATGAGTTTTCCCACATTTTCACTTCTTTTTGCTCACCAAATTACAACCAGACAAGCCCCTATCACACACAGCAAGCGTTACTCAAGTCTTGGGAAAATTTTGAGGGAGTAAAAATGGTAAAAAGTGAGTGAGGCGCATATGGAGAACTTGATTGGAACTTATTTCTCGTAAAAAGTTGGTTTGTCTCCGTTTGTGTGGTAGAAAGAGAAGAAGTGGAGAAGAGAGAAGTGATAGATAAGAAAAATGAATTGGTGCAAGCTTGTTATGCACGATGCACACACGCACACACATATCTCATACGTTACAAGTGAAACCATGCGTCTCTTGTTAGTTTTTACAAGATTGGATAAGTGATTAGGGAATTTGGTAGTGGTGGTGTGTGTTATTAGGGAGGTATGTAAACTAAATGGATAAATGGGACTTTTACGATGATATTACAGCAGGTTCTTCTTGAGTGGTTTTTTGTTCTTGCTTCTAAAGAGAAAGAAGGGAGATGCAACTTTGTTAGTTTTGGTTTTTAATAAGTTATTGCAAAACCGTGATAATTAAGTACTCGTTGGAGAGAACAATGAGTGTGCACGAATATAATTTGAAAATATAAGGTTGTCCTGATAAAATGTTAGGGTGAATCTTTTAATACCCACACTTTGTTTTATCTTTTATGAATGAGACGAAAGTCAAGAAGTGCAGTTTGTTCTTGCAATGCAACATGTAAAAGTGGTTTTGCTTTGTTGCGGTAGTAAGTTGGGGTAGCGTATGCATATCAATGAGATCCATGATCAGTACAATGCTTCAAGTTTACTTTCTGCTACTATACTACTGGTGGTAGTGCTGAGTTTTGATGAGCAGACGAGATGGCTGGGATTTAAACATTGCACTTTAGAGGCAAAAATTTACGCTGAATTGGATGTAGCTGTGATGCTGTTGATCGCTAATGTTATGATGAGGAGAGAACGATGTTTCTCCATCCCTCGTGGTCTTTTATTCTTTCCACTTTTCCATCTATATGGCTATATGATGTATAAGTTTAGCTATAAGTTTAGCTGAGTGAGATATCAACTAGAATTTATGATCTTGTCCAGCCTGTACAAATACTGTTATAAAAATGTTGGGCTCATTCATTCATAGCCATGTTTGTACTTGTTCATTGCATGCTTGATGATGATTTTGTCTGATTGGAAGGTGAATGTAGTAAAATCAGAATAATGAAGTACGTTATTATGTATTGTTTATACTACACCTTTTACTTTACTGCAGCTTTGTGTGGTGTGTGTGCGTAGCACTTGTGTTGCAGCCGTTGCAGGTGACATGTGTACAAATTTTTATCATCTATTGTATAATCGGAAAACCTACGCATGTAGATCATGTTGATGACGATGGAGATGTTGAAGGAAGTACATAATCTGAACAGACAAAAACAAAAGGTTTGCAAGGTGGACTAGACAAGATAAATAAATATTATATGACTAAGGTTTTTTGACGGATTGGAAAAATCATTGCAAACTTTTAAGTGCAGATTTTTTGCTGTAATTAGTGATTCTCTATTTTCTCAAAGGTATTCTTTTCCAAATAAAAATAAATTCGAATTTATTGTTCTGAGAAGCAACGAATCGAATATCATGCAGTGAAATATGATCCTTACATTTGAAATATTTTGAGCATCCAATAAAAAGGAGGTGTCAATGGAACATATTATTGTAAAAACCAGCAAGATGACGAGATAAACTCTATATTAGCATTAACATTTATCACCTGCAACGCAACAGCCTTAAAAAAACATTAGCTCATGTGGATAAACAGGAGAGCTCAAAATCGTATGTCTGTATACTTTAAAAAACGAAGAAAAAAACTTGAAATATGGGAAAGACATGCACTTCGAACATAAAAATTATTACTCGTTTTGTTCAATATATTCTAAACAATAAACTGGGGTAAAGTATCGTAATTGTATTATCATATTATTGCTACACTTTGCTTTTTTCTTTGCATTGAAAAACCAACGAAAAAGTTATGTCTGAATTTTTATTGCTTGCTTGTTGTAAGATGAGAACTTTTCAATGTAAATGCGAATGGAAATGCAATGACATGGTTGATTTTTGCTTTGCTCTGCTCTTGTTTTCTTTCAACATGGTCATAGTTTTTACTGATTATTACCACGAAAAAAAATACATCCGTGTGGAGTCAACAAGAGCAATGGAAAGCTTATATGTAGACGTTTTTGTACAGTCATCAACATTAAATTTCTTACCTTCTTACTTGAGGAAAAGTTATGTAATAAGTCTAGCTTATAATTTAATGCATAACGCTTTTTGGTCATGAAAAAATATTATTACATTGCACGGATATTATATTCATTTCACTTTGTTGAAACAAGAAAAGAAAGCAGGCAAAAGTGAGAAAAATCAGGAGAGTATGGGCATCTAGCCAGAGACCAGGCCAGGCAAAACATATTTATACAGCAATGCAGTGGAGCGCTTGGCATGATGAAATTTCGTAAACTTGGTTTTTATGATGACAGCTCGGCTGATATTATTGTGATGTGTGTATTGATTATTGTGGTGGTTTTTGTATCACAGCAGTGTATAGTGAGCTATTTAGATTTTTAAGTGAATTTCAGCAGTCAATATAAAAAGGCGAACCAAAAACCATCAAATCATTTTTAAACGTAACCAAACCCAAAACCAATAAGTGTGATTATTTCTTCTTCACAAAAAAATATCTTATGATGATGATGACTTGACTCACTCAACTGCTCCACCACAATGTAAACTACATACGGATCACCCAATAATCCCTCACATTATTATTATTACTGAGGTTGAAGAATCAACCAGGCATTCTTAATGGAAAGAGTTTTTAAAAGACAGAAAAAATAAAACCAAAAAAAAAAATTTATTCCCAAAACTGGACGAACCAGTTTCAAAAGAGATTTTCTTCGACAAAACTCCGTTGTTGAGGTTTTTTTTGAAACAATCAGGGAGAAAAAAGCAATAGCCTGGGTTTGACTGTGTGTGATAGTGGTGGTCAAATAATAATGAAATAAAGTCCACTTTTCTTATTCTTTGCTTCTATTTTTTGTAGTAGAAATGATGATATGAGATGAGGAAAAATATTAGTAAAAATTCCTTTTCAAGCTTGAACAGGCAAAGAAATCTTCTTTAGCTTTTGCTCCTTTTTAATGGTCCAATATATAAAATACATATATAAGTATATGTGCAACAGAATTATCATTTATCATGAGAACCGTGATGACTTAGGTTATTATTATTATGAAGAGAAGAAATAAATGTACGAGACTGCTCTCTTTTTACTTCTGCTTCGACAGAGAAGAGATCATATCCAACCCAAAAAATGTTCTTTCAACAATTCCATTTTGCTTGTTCGTAATAACATGTATATCCACAATCCACATTGTACACACGCGCGTACATTAGAATAATAAGTCATTACCACATTTAAAGAAATATAAAGAAAAGGAAAACTGTAGTTATGATTATGAGAGCTTACATTTTTACACTATTGTGTATGCAATGCATTATTCATTTTTGTGATTTCACGTAACAAGTCATACTCAAAAGTGGTAGTTGTACATTCACAGACGCCGTGGTAGGAGTAAGCTAAAGTGCAAGATGAGTTGATCATGATCATTAATGATTTTGCTTATGGCTCACATGCTGGCTTATGCCAATAACCACATATGTTTATATTCATATTCAATTGCAGTAGGGCATGAGACGTTTTTTTTAAAACGAGCAGAAAGAAAGAACACATCACCAAGAAAAATTATTAGTTTACTGTTTCACTCCATTTTTTTCTGGTAAATTGTATTTTTAATGAAAAAAGGGTGAATAGAGAGAAGCAAACAATAATTTCTTGTTTTCTTCTGATTTTTTTTTTGCTAAATGCACTTGCCCGAAGATAATATTTTAAAGATTGGGTGGAGGACAGAAAAAAAGTTCTTTGTGTCTTCACATCAATAAGCATTTAAGGTTATTTGGATGAAGCTAACTCGTTCACTTATTCTTTTCGCTCTTCCTCGTCTTTTGTCCCTAAAGCTGAATTGTAACATAAAATAAACGTCTGGAATATTGAAAGACTATATATTTAACCAAAATGTGTGAAGTGATTTTTAAGGGGAAAATGTGAATAATAAAATGTTTGAATCAAACGTTGATTTTCGAATTTCTAAAAATATTGGAAATTTACGGTAGTACAGATTAGAATCAAGGCTCTGAATGTAAACTGGTCAGTGATAACAACGGTATATATTATAACTATAACCGAGTAATTCAAATCTGACAAACAATGAACTGAATAAACTATGCGCAAACTTATTTTGCTTGTTAAAACTAATTTAACAATGTGAAGAAAGCGATGCTGTTTTTGTTCATTCATGTTTTCGGTTTATTGAAAAACAATTCAGTTTTACTCATTTCTATGTATGTACACATTTTTGTATAATACAAATGTACATATAATACATATTACCACTTATTTTCGAATTTATATACGCATGCACATACAGTTTTCAGTTTTCTTTCCATCATTATCATCAGTTGGCATTGGTATACATGAGGATATATCATTCACTTATACCGACGACGACAGAGATGTATACTTTGCACACCTTCTCATTTACGAGATCCTCCC
>JAQFZH010004595.1:0-11738 GCA_034695485.1 Entomobrya nivalis
TCACAAGAAGATCGACGAGAGGAGGAGAAGTGAACGATATCTTTTTGATGAAATTGGTTTTCTTCTACTTCTCTCTCCCCTTCTTCCTTTAAGTTCTGTCAGGATGCTGCCTTTTACTCTCTTTAGTTTAGAAAAACTGTATAAAAAGGGACTAGATGAAGTTGTGGAGTTGTTTAGGTGCATATACCTTCCATATATACGTAAGTATGAGTACACCTATGCTTGAAAGATAAAAAAAGAAAGTTAAAACTGAAGGAAAATAAGAAAAATAGTGGCTGTTGTTGGCGGTGGCGGAGGCAATGGCGGTGGTGGTGGTGGGAAAGAAAATACAAATTAGAGTTGTTTTTTTCTTTTCTTTTCAAGCCAGCAAGTGTACACAATCTTTTATTTCCTTATTTTTCTCCAGTTAAGTGCCGTCACAACTCATTTCCTTTTTCAAGTGAACCATGTATATTATGGGAAATGATAATAATTGAAGGGAAAGAAAAAAAAGAGAATAAGGGTAAGTTATAAGCTTTCTTGAAAGTAGTGTAAACATATAAATGACTTCACAAAAGAAATGAATCGAAATAAAAAAACTCAGTCTTAATATTCTTTAAACTACTGGAAGAAGAGTTTTCGGGTTTTTTTGTCCATTGTATTCTTCCAGCTTTTCTACCACTTGTTTCTATTATTACACTTTGGTTGCTGGTTTGAGTGTATCACGTAATAATCATTATACTCGAGCACCGCTTTTGATGCGTTTTCTTTGACAGTTGAAATTGCAAAGATTTAAAGCTAAGCACACAGTTCTCTCATCATCTCGAATTGCACAACTTACGTATTTATTTCTTCAGGATATCACTAGAGCTATAAATAGAAATAACTTGTCTTGTGTCGCATCCTTACTCTCTATTGTCTATTGAATGTATCTTTAAATGAAATACAATACATCTTCAAGAATGCATCCCACTATTTGCTCTCGTTTGCTACATTGCGAAAGCGTTTGGGGTAAGTATATCAGGTATGCATGTACATTAAAAATTGATACTTTTCTTTGAACATGACAAGCTCATATCTTTGCCCAGTTCAAAAACCGTGACTTGCCCTACCCGTGACTATCGTTTCAGTTCAAATGAGATATTATTACCAAACAGAAAACAAGCATCCTTAGTCGATTTTTTTTCTTTCTTTCAGTTGTTGTTTTTATCAAGAAAGCCAATGTGGCGTTACGTGCTCAAAAGATAGTTACGTGTCCAGATAGACACTCAATAGGATTTCGAAGTAAATTTAATAGGGCAAACTTTAAATGTTGTTGAAAATTCTTGCATAACAATTTGTTGTTATTTCAAAATCTCTAGTACAGCTTTGTTTCATGATGACTTTTGCTTGCTTTCACACCGTATAATACCATACATGTACTTAAGTAGTTCCTCTGGTACAAAATACGTTTTATTTGGAACATGGCAATATAGAATACTACCATGTCATTATTTTCTTGAATTGGATTGTCGGCTGGATTCCCGTTTTCTTTAACATATTTGTCCAGAGAGTCTTCAAACTCTCCATAGAAAGGAGGGAAGGTTGACAAAAGTTTGCTAACTTTTACAGATTACCAAGTGCGATACAATCTTACCGCTATTATATTTGGCATATATTTTATATGAATTTGATGATAGCATTGCGAATACATTATATGTGGGCCAATAATTCAAACACATCCAGTCCAATGAACGTAAACGTGACTTATGATACTATAGTACACCCATTTCGCATTTCGCCTGGTGGAAGTTTTAAAATTAAAAGAAAATAACAATCTTGTTCTTGAGTAGCCCCAAGCATTGCTCTATTTTTCATTTTTGCTAACGACACATTTTTTTTTGGTTTCTTCCCTATTGTTATAAAAAAGCTTTCTCGAAGGTTGATTCGACTTTGATCGCACGAGAAACCAAGAAAGCTCGAATAACTAATTTTCAATTCCACATTATGTATTCCAATGTGGAGCAGCAAGTTTGGCCAAAGTTTTTTTTACCAATATTGCTCCCCACAATAAAAGGAATCACGAGTGATAAACTGTCTTAGCTTTTATTATTTATGGTTAAAGTCCAGAGTGTAATAAAGGAATCGGATTGACATTCCGTGTTCATGCTTTCGGGACACAACATTGTGATTGCGAGCTCCTCCTTTGTGACCGTGACGGTCATCAAAGTACATGCTTTCTCGTTGCTCTAGAATTGAATCCATCTAGCATAATGCATAAATCATACCAAAATGATTTTATAACGAATGAGTGGGAGTGGGTCGCTATACTTGTGACAACGAAACAAGATTACGGTTCATCCACTCACTGTTATTGGTACACAAACTCTGAAAGTCTGAAGTATATGCGTACTATTCCAAGACCCACTTTGACCAATACTAGTCAAGTGACTTTGAATAATTGAAAAACGCCAGCAGAGAAGAGAGGTTCTTCTTGTGACTTTGAAGGAAAGTAGAAAGCATGCAGCATGGAAATCATATAAAAATAAAATTATGCTATGCTTCTCCCAAAAGACATTTGGGATTTATTGTTTATCACAAAAAGTGCAGTGTTTCGTCATCCCATTTGATATAAGGCATAGCATAAATATGTTTTCACAAAAAAAATAGTGGTGAAAGCGTAATAATAATTGTAGCAAGTAACTCAATTTTCCTTCTATCCACAAATCCCGAAACAACACAAAATTCTTCATGTTTTTATTGTAGAGCTCATAGTGCACTCTTTTGTATTCTTAAGCCCCTCCTTGAATTTCACCAAGAGCAAGGGTTACCGGAATAAAAGGCAGGAAAACACTACGTGACTTTTACTTTTTCATAAAAGCTCCACCGCCACTCCTTGCTCCTGTATTTGGCATAGAATTGCAAAATATTGTTTCCACGTCTGTATTATATGGATATTACCCAAAAAATAAAATCAGCATTACATTCCGCTTTGTTGAAACATTGATTCCAAGAGGAATAAGAAATAATTTTGTTATCGCTTCTCTTTCTCTCTCCCTTTTCTTCTATTACCCTTTTACCCGCCGTTGTTGTTTGGACGAATGGTTGTGTATTGTAGTGAGCTAAAATGTATATTTATGACTGTGATTGGAAATTCAGGTGAACTAATAGTAGAATGTTAGCAGAAAGAAAGCCTATCATATAAAATATTTTCTCGGGTGGAGCTGCTCCGCTTGGTTATTCAAAAGTAAAAATAAATGGGAAAACAGTTGACCGGAATCGAAATTCCATTCTCCGCCCGCAGAGCAAGAGAGAGGAGAGGATGTAACAATGACGGAATGAATGGGAAATTCTACATCCGTACAAACAACGTTGGGCAAACGATTTTTTTACCGTATCAAAACAGTCATTTTTTAGAATCAATCGGAGTGAATAGCTTTTGTTAAAAATGGAATCCGTAATGACAAGGACTTGCGGATACGAGGTAAAAGAGAAAAAACTTAAAGCTCTATATGGATTGAAGAACGAAAGATAAAAATCTGATCAGATACTCCAAAGAGCTGTGTGCACTAGGTAGTACACACCAACAGCCACGGCTACATTTTCTCATGTTTTTCCAGTTTCCGATTTGCATAAAATGTGGGTACACCAGTTGGCCTAACCCGTGTCGTTACGTATAAGAACCTTTGTGGATATATAATGGGATTTTTTTATCGTATCGAGTGGAAAAAATACAGTTAGAAAAAAATGAACTCAAATTCAACAACAACTCACATCACAGCATGATGCACTATGACTAGAAGTACACACTTCACATCACAAAGTATTACTAGAAGAGACGCAAAAAGAGACAAATGCATTCTCAAAGCTGTTCTCCTCTTCTTCTCTCGATCGTTCTCCATCACTGCGGATTATCTCAACTGCTCTCGAATAAAAATAGTGTTCGCATTCTGTCCGCCGCCAACAATGCAATGTACTGTAACGAAATACGATGACATAATATAGAGGCGGAAATAAATAATATTATAGAGAAATGGTAAAATGATAACTACACGAAAACCATGAATTCATTGTATTGTATTATACCAATCCAATTCCAGAAACTTGCGTAAAAATGACTAACGGCATACCACAGATATTTTGTTACGTGTGGGTTTTTTGGTTGGATTCAAAATCTGCTGATAACAACTACGAAATTGGTATCGAGTGAAAGTAGGAGAGTGACACAATTGGGAAAATGTTTTTCGGGTACCTCTTGTTTTGTAAATTTAGATGTCTGGAGTATATGCACTCACAACAAACAGGTTAAAGTAATATATACATTAGGTACATACTTGACGTATTACATAACTGATTGACTACAATAAACTTTCCCATTTTTACAATTTTCTGTAGACGATTAAGTTGCATGATGGACGGGTGTTGTGCTGATGGAGGTTTTGCTTACGTAAGAAAAACAATACAAAAACAAATACTCTGTCTGATAAATACTGCATGAGAAAGGGAATGGTCAGTAAAATAGTTTTCCAGTTTAGTCAGTGTATCATATAAAGATCTCGTAGACACACCGCCGTCATTTATACCAGTTATGTATTCTACCTTGCATCCTTGCATAACAGAGTATGTTTCGTCTATTTAGAAAAAAAACATTTTAGTGGCCATTTTCTTGGTTGAGTTCAACTTTAATCCAATAACGTGATGAGAAAGCAAATTTGAAACGGTGATTTGCACGTCTTTACACAGGAGCAGTGGTAGTAACTAAACTAACTGGATTTAAAATGTAAATCTATTTCACATCGCGTATTGTTCAAGTCTCCAACCAACTAACCACACAGAGCAGAGCAAGCTGTAAAGGCGACTTAAAGATTTTCCAGCTTATACCTACGGAATCGTAAACAAGAATCCATCGGACATGAGAGGAATTTTTTATTAGCCACAACGGTAACTTAAATTACATCAGCAACATCCGTGTGTAAAGACCAGTCGAGGAGGTCTCTCTCCATTCATGTTTCTTTTCTGAAGGCAAGGGACTATCAACACGGCCACTGTTTGCTGTACACCAAAATTTATATGTGATACTTGTGCTCTTTTGTGGGTTTAACGTGCGTATTTATAATTCCGGATGAGTTCTTCGAAAATAGAAGGAAAGAAGCTTGAAAAATAATACATTAGGTAAAAGTCAAGTAAAATACATGACCTGACCGCATTTCATTCGTTGGAATCCTTTTAATGTTCGCGACAAAATTACAAATTTCGTTATAACCTCATTACGTATTTCAGCACAAAAAAATCAAAACCAATATCGGACAACCCTTGAAATATAAGGCCTTTGCCGTTGCCCTCTTTTGAAGTTGGATAATGAGCAAGGGAACAAGGGCTGTGCGGTGTATAATTATTTTTGACTTGGTTAACTTGGTACTGTTCAAGGCTCAGTGATGACGCCTCTGACTCACCCTGTTATTATCAGCAATGGCCAACTTATCTCTACTAGACTGGTTAAATGTGCATTCCTTTTTAATTCTTACATGTGGTATATACGTTCATAATTTCTTGAAAACTTATTCTTTCACGAATCGAATGACAGGACTTGGAGAAAGTACATATGTTCATGTAGTAAAAAAAGTCAACTGTGTCGAATGTTAAAGATTTAGTAATGTCTGTGGTATTTTAAATACGCACAAGTACCATCACATTTATAGCCGTATTCAGATTATACTATACCACCATGATTATGAATTTAAGAGAAAACTTTGACTGCTATATTATATTCTTCCGACGACAAAGATGATGACAAGGCAAGAAGACTAGATGAAAAGAATTCCAAGAAGCACGTGTGCTGCTTTGTAAAAACTAGTTTCACATAACATCAAAGGTATTTTGAGTGGCAGTGGTGTGGGTTCTACACGCCACGCTTCTTCAAAGGGCATGCAGAAGTTAGAACGCTAAAACACATTGTTAATCGCTCCAGTTCCAATTTTCTTTAATGATGGTTGCACAAGGTGCATATTAAGCAATTCCGCGAAATAATAAGATATTCTTGCTGGAATGTTTTATGAACCACAAGGAAGCAAAGTGAACTGTAAAGTTAACTACAGTAAATAAGTGGTGACAAAAAATAAGAAGAGAAGGGGAATAACCTTTAGTACCCTTTCCCACTTTTCTTTAAGGAAGCTTATTAATTTGATATAACGTAAGTCAAATAGCACGTCTATTTCAATGCATTTAAAAATTCCTTTTGCAATTTATTTATATTATGTGTTAACATCCGTTAAGCTGTATGGGGTCCAGATTCGTAAAAATAGGATAAAATGTGCAATGTGATCAGTATGGACAAGCATTACTGCATGAGAAGCAGAATTACCTATTCACTAGGCAATCAATTTGGTCTTCTCTTTACTTCAGTGCCCATTCTGCTATTATAACACTTTATTGAGTGTACATCATCAGTCTCTTATTAAAACAGCGATACAGGTTTACAAAAAAGTGAAATGAAATCAATCATGTCAATAATTTACAAGCGTCCGGTAGTTGGAAGGATATAAAAGATTGAATATGTTATGTGGTAGCGGTTGGTTGTACGCACAGGTAATCATTTCGCTCTTTATAAATGCGGCAAAGGGAAAGGAGTTCAATACATGACTCGCAGTTTGATGATGAGAAAAGTAGTTTACACGGTGGCCAAATACGTTCACTTATGCATGAAGTCACGTCTTTGCACGCAGGCAGACACGGACATTTGAAGAGTCCCTCGAGGAAAAGAAATTGATGTGATCACTTGGATGATTTGATATGTAAACCTGACTAGAATTTTCGCTGATTCTTAGAGAATCAAAAGAATGATGACGTTTGCATTTGGATTTTAGTATGCGTGACTGCTGTTGGCTTTTCAAAGAAGTAAAAACTTCAAATATTTAGTTGAGCCCAGCAGGTGAAATATGTTCCTGGATTTTCTGTGATTTTTTTTGGGGACTGTGGTCGGGTGGAGTGAAATCGTTGACAATTGTCACTTGTATCATGGGATTATTTTTGCAAATTTGCCACCTTTTCATATTCATGGGAAACTATCACATGAAAAGACATTAAATCGCTATAAAGTTTTTTTACCTCAGAAACTTTTGCAATTACCTTTCAAACTTGGGAAAAGTTTAGATTTAGCAGATGGGAAAAGGTGGAAAACTGGTGGTGGTGGTGGAGCGGATGTCAGGTTTTTGTGCGATGACTTTATACGTTGATTTTTCATGGATTCATTGTTGGACTTCCTACACTACACACGCTTACAGGAGAGGAGAGTGCCTGCCATTTAATCAGAAAGGATCATCTTGAAGTTTGATAAATTGGAAACATGTCTAGAGTCTCCTCCTGTTCTGTCATCCGGTATGGTACCTACCTATAAAGTATAACTATCATTCAGACTCTACTCTCTTACTGCTAGTGACATTTGAAGAGGACCAAAAAAAAGTTGTACACAGAAAAAATCTTATAAAGAACTAAAATAAAATCTAAAACATCCAAATTGACATTTTCTTCCTCTTTTATTCTACCTATCTCTCCATTCCAAACGTTGTTGTCTGGAATTTCCTTCGTTTTGTCAACGAAAGAAAATAGGCAAATAAATGATCCTTTAAATCGATATTACTTTTTTCATCTCGACAAACTTGTATCTCAACATCTTCGTGTGTTATCAGTTGAACATTTTTGAGAAAAATGATAAATGGTACAAAGCGTATATTTAGCTTTGCTGTTGACTGTCAAAGTCACAAACGAGCATCGTCAAACAGTTTCTGTTAAAATGAAATGCGTTTTACGAGCACTTTAAATTCAAATGCTCAATTTTTTTTATCAAGGATATAAATTCGGTGCGTATTACAAAAGAACTCGTAAAGATAAAAAGAATACTATTTTTGTTTTCCACGTGTATTCACGGAATAACTTGCGAGAAATCCAGTTATTACAATTGGGTTCAGGTTCCAATTCTACTCCATGCAAAAGTACAAGATGCTATATATGTACATGTACAGTCGCACGTTAGTAACGTATATACATATAAATACGTTAGCACGCACTACAAACAACAAAGTAAAAGTACAAAAAGAAGTATTGAATGCCTGCTGTCTTTCTTGATGATGACTTTTCCGATTCACACATCCGGTGTGGTGGTGATAGACACGCTTTTTTCTGTAGAAGCATCATCATCTATCTATTCTTCAGATCATCATCAGCATCATCATAACACATTCTATTCTTGTAACTGTAAAAAGGAAAGAAAGAAAATAGAAGCTAAGAAGTTCACAATGCAAAAAAATGCAAAGGGAAGGAAAAAAAGCTAGAGCAACTTGACTTGAGGAAGAAGAAATTGAAAGAGAAACCATACATACATAATAAACGTATTTTACGTGAGAACATTTCAAAAAGGTGTTTTCCTTTTCTCTCCTTTTTCTTCTACTTTTTATGCTTCACCACTTTGCACGTTCATTTTCACTTGAAGATTTTCCAAAACAGCCATGTTACATAACTAGGAGAAGCTTTTGTATGTAGAAAATTTATGTAGAAAGGGCAGTGTAACTGTATATGGTTCAAAGAATATTATATAAAACTGGCAATATTCTAAAGTAAGTGGTGTTGCCGCCGTTGTGCGGTAAGAACCACAATACATCCATGAATTCTTTAGATGTTCCATAATAATATGCATCTATCGTGTAGGTAGTAAGTAGTGGGGGGTTAGCAATAGTACATGCTGGTATACATTCTGATGCAAAACTTTTTTTTATATGTGTTGTGTGATAATAATGGAACCTTTCAAGAAAATAAATGCCACTTATGAACAGAATTGTTACCTTTAATATGCATTTAAGGGGATCATGAGAGGAGAGAGCAGTACTTTCAAACTTTCTCCCTCAAATGCTGACTCTGCTGCAAGCAGTTGAGCAGAAGAAGATGGTGATAGCTTCTGTATATACAGTATGTAGAGACACGTTCTTTTTTATCGCTTCACGAGATGAGCATTTTACCACAAGATTTTACCCCCTGTGTAGCGCGTGAATCATATGATAACATGTTCTGTTCAGACTGAACATAAAATTGTGGTCGTATAATAATGCAATAATCCAAAATGTGCATATGTACATGTAAGAATAACATACTACTGTTTACTATGATGGTGAGGTAAGATGTGTGAGTTAGATATTTGGATGGAATAGAAAAAGGAAACAAAAATATGTGGACTTTTATTAGGTGCTATGATATAACGATAAATAATCAGTGGAATGAATAAAGGCAATGAAATTATAGTACGAAAGAACATCATAGCTTGGCGATGGTTTTGGTTAGATAGGTGTCAATTTTGAAAGCGATAAAACTAATACAAACATAAACTTATGAGAGAACAGCAAATATTAAACGGTAAAATTATTTCATTTAGAATGCGGATATTAGAAGAGGAAAGATGGCAGGAGCTGTTTCCTGTACAATTTTCAATTCAAGTGTTCACACTGTGTTTTTGTTGTAATTGGTTACATAATATATACATTTTGAATGTATATATTATGTAATTTTAACTTGTATCAGAATATTTGTTTTATCTCACATGGAGTAATGATGTATATGTAAGTATGATAGGCTGAAGACACACATGCCATGATTTGAATAAACAATGTAGAAGCATTTCATATTTAGTGACTGGTGACTTGCATAATTTGTTATCAAAATTTGGTTCAAAATAACTGAAAGTATATCGCTTCTCCAAACTTTCAGGGTTGCTTTTCTGCAATCATGTAGTTGGTGACACCATTTTACTTCATACTCACTCAAAAAGGGTATTGGGGATTTAGTGAATAAGATATGCAAAGATAACGTCTAAGCCAACATTCGCATAATATTGACAAAATGTAATTTCATGGATGAAAAGTTTGGTGAACTTGCACGAAGTATTTTTTAAAGAGATGGCTATTTATCCAATGCAAAATTTCCTCGAAAGATCAAGCAGAATTCTGTTTAGATTATAGAATTTTCAACCAGTTTCGTACTTATCTTTATGTATGACTAATATTTGTATTAGTAAAATGTAGAATTTACAAACGAAAGTGTTATCTGAATATGTCAATTTTGCTATGTGTATACGTACACGGGTAGGAATGTATAGCAAAAATTAGTTATTGGAAAGGAAACTCTCTCTCGTATGCTGCTTCACCGCAGTAAAATTGGCTGGTTCACCTTTATCTTCTCTTGTCATCAACTTCTTTTAATATTTCCTGTTGCTGATAAAAGCAGTAAAAACTTTTGTTGACAGAGAGGCAGAGAGTCGAGTAGAGAACTTCACGGAATGATTATACATCTTGTATGTCACTCATTAATACACGTGTATGTTGGCTGGATTTAGTCTCCACAAAAATCTATTAAATGATACTGCACCACATTACATATAAGCCTGCTTCACTACCTCTCTGCTTAGCACTTGGACGTGAAATGTTCCCATAAATAGTTTCCTTACAATCTCATCAAACCGTGCTCCGGGGATTTTCTCTTCACTTTAACAGTTTTGACTGTTTGTACTTTTATACTTTATTGGAGGGAAAAATGAGATAGGTAATAAAAAATTTGTGGTTATTCTAAAAGTATAGTAGAAGTAGACTGCTTGTACTAAAAGTAGTATAAAATTATCATCATCATGAATATTAAATCTTATAATGTTTAATGGATTCTGCATGCAGAGGCAGTATTAGATTATAACAAAATTACAAGCTTTGTGGCTCTATAAACTTTATCTTCTTTTTATTAAATGGAATTTAAGGAAATGTCTGTATTCTGCATGTATCTTCAATGAAGGGTCCCAGCATAGCAGCGGCAGCAGACAAGAGTAATGAAGAGAGTCTGGCTAGTCAGTAGTAATTTGAATATCATCTCTTGTCTGCTTTAAGCTTATCAGTATAAAGTTTCTTCGACTAACAAATTCTGTGCCTGATGACACTGATAATCAAATTATATTAGTTATTTTTTGATTGATATGTTGGGCTTGGCCTATAACATGAGAAGGTATAAAATAGTACTTATTTTAGTATATAGCAGCATTACATTTGAGGTAGCTATGCACGTATGATCAATTCCAGAAAAGAAATCAGCAAAAAGACAAGGAAGCAGTACAATGCAGTCTGAAAGTAGTTAAACTCATTAGTAAGGTACAGGAGGTACATAAATTGGATAATAAATTTTTATGGAGCACATAATACAACCAACCTTCCTTCGTTCCCTTTAACAGCTATTCTCCCAGCAATAGAATTGGATGGAATAAAATCGTTTTGGTTTTGTACCTCGGTTGTTTTTGGATAATGTTTAGTATGCTGTGGCGCACTATTGTCAGTTTGGGTTGTCAGTTGTCAGCTTAAATACATTCATAAAAGTGCTAACTAGCATCTATAAAATATATTGGAGAATGTGCTGATGACTAATATTTGTCTTTTTCTGTGAATGACTACGTATTTTGATTGAATGATGGAGGATGGAGTGAATTGTAAGAGTACTCGTTAATGCTAAATATAGAAAAGTTGATAAATATATACTAAATACATGCCAGTAACAAAACGTTTCTACATTGAATGAGATTGCATAGCACAAATTCATTTCCCCTGTCTGCGAAGGTATGTACTTTTTATCATAGAGGTATCAAACAAAGTAGAGTATCAGATCCCATATAAGATTTTTTGAGAAATCGTCATCATTCAAGCTCCGCCTCCCCAAGTTATTCCCATGTTATCATCTTGTTATGTTACCCCCCCACACAGTGGTAA
>JAQFZH010004596.1:0-11737 GCA_034695485.1 Entomobrya nivalis
TGTGCTCAAAGGGAAAGAGATCGTAAAGCATCGTTTTTGCAACGCAACAAATGTTGATTTTAAGCTTAATGATTATTATGTTCATATACATACGCAAAAGAATTTCTGATATTACTAACTGTCTCTTTGAATATTAAGATTGAATGAATTGATTTTAAAATTTTTGTAATGTTTTGGTATGAAATATTTTTGACGAATAAATACTTTGGCAAATAAACCTATTTGATGTAGAAGACCTTTGGTAAATCAACTTTTGACCAAGAAACACTTTGGCGAAAAGTTTTTGACCTAGAAACCGAACACGGTTCCAATCAAATTAGGGTTTTAAATAGTAATTTAAAACTTGGAAGATGGCAGCCACAAATGATCAAGCCAATGTAAGTATTCGATAGCCCTCTTAGGGTTTTTGTATCGAAAATAAAAATTAACAAGTAACCAGTAATTTTGACATTTGTTTAGGTTAGCGAAAGGACCTTTGAACACAGATGGGTTATACAAAATTGGGAAAATGTCTTGCAAAATACAGATCTCATCAAGGAAACAAAAACAGACGGTCAAGAACGTAGTACTTGCCAATTTTCTGGTTGGTATCGTACTTCTTGACCAATCACGCAATATTCGATTCTACTGGAAGCTAATTTTCAAAGAACATTATTTGGAGACTGTATTTGAACATTGAGATTTCACCGAAGGATGGAGTAATTTTGGACAGATCTATATATAACTATATCTATATTTTGGAACATTTCCGTTACTACGAACAATTTATTAAAGTTTCCGTTATTCTACTGTTACAGAGTCAAGAAAATGCTGAAATTGGAAAGTTCATGCGAATAAAAGGCAATTTATGGAGATTGGAGAGAAATAATTTATCAAATTTAATCCACTCTGAAGGAGCTTTGGTGGTTATTCTGAAGCTTACGTTGAAAAATTTACCAGACCCCGTGTTCTGTTTTGAAGAAGAGATTAGACGAACATGCAAGAAAGAGTTTAGCCAACACATGGCGGCTCTAGTAAACGACAAAAGAAGCTCTGATATGAAAATTGTAACGAAGGACAAAATTGAACTATTTGCACACAAGGCCATTTTGTCTGGTAGTTTAATAATATATTTTTTATTATTATTTTTAGTTGTCTAAACGAACAATTGACTATTTTTTAAATTTACCACATTATTTCATATTTTAATTTATTATATTTTAGTGCGATGCCAAATATTTTCTTCAATGTTGGGATCCGATTTTTTGGAAAGTAGCACTGGTGTAGTAAATGTTGATGATATTTCTTCCAAAACAATGAAAACCCTCCTGAACTACTGGTACACAGGGGAACTACTACCATCGTGGAAGGATGATGACACTGTTGTTGAATTTGCGTATGCCGCCGGAAAATACCAAATGACCTTCATTCTTAAATTGTTGGATAATTTGTTACCGCGAAATTCGAAAAAATCTGATGGGCATGTAGAGTTATTAAAGATAGTCTACCAGTTGTCTCTCAAGAATGCTGAAGCTAGAATCTTGAAACTTGTCATTAATAAAATTAGTCAATGTAAGAACGGAACAGACCTATTTGACTCGATTTTGTTAGGAAATAATATGGTTGGTGAAGAAAATTTTACGGTTTCACAAATTATGGAAGCATTTGATAATGCTGTTTCTGAAAAAGATGATAAGGTGGTTTGTTCCAGTGACATACAATTGTTGGCATTGGCATGTAAACTTGGCCAGAAAAATGTGGAGCGTAAGTTACTTAACCGCATTATTGGCGCTGTTAACAAAATGGAGAGTGCGAATGAATTTTTTGCACTCTTTCATATTCAAAATGATACAGGGGATAGGGATTCCAAAGAAAATGATTTACTTGTTCGAAGCCAGCTGACATAAAAATCCGCTATAGCATTTAGATAGGTCCAAATATATTTTTAAATATTATATTTGGTTTGATTAATGGAATAAAAATATTTGTTATTAGAAATGTTTGTAATTATTGTAAACCAGTTATCCTAAAAATATGTTTTAGTGGACTTGATTTTAGTAGTCGAATGTGTATTTAGTCGACCCTACAAAATTAGTCGACTTTAGTCGACTGTGTATTTAGTCGAACGCACAATTAGTCGATTACATATAATATAGTCGATTTCATAAGGCATAAGACCTCAAAAGCAATGTATTTAAAAAAAATCTGTTTCAAATTGTTATGCTTCGTGTTCTATAGTCTTTAGTCCTACGAAACAGTTACGTACCTCGATGCAAGATGAATAATATATGATTAATATAATATAATATGATTAGCGTCGACGCTATAAAGAAGATGATTGTAAAGTCACGTGTTTTGAAGTTATTTTAAATTGTACTGACTATAATTTCGGTCTGTGTCAATTTAGTTATTTGATCATCATGAATGTTACATTGGTAGCGGTACGAGTACATCAAAATCAAACAAGTTCGAGTAAGAAACAAATTATTTATAATTTTGGCCGACATATGTTGGTCAACGCAATGATTAGGGGGTTACATACATGTATTAAATCCTTAGCTAATCCAAATTCAAACTTAATTAGCGTTAGAGATGTCTAAGGTTATGGAGCTATAAGGTCGGTCCTTAACTTTTTCATTTTAACAATTATATAGTAGGGTTAATAGTACTATAACCCCTGCTAGACGAATACGGCAAGGCTAAAACGTTTTGGTTTTAAAAATTTGTTTTCTTTGTTCATACTTTGTGAAACCAAAGTAAATGCTCAAGAATTGCACGCATATTTTTAGTTTAATCAATTATATTGATTCGACAGTAAACATTCGACTAAAACTAAGTCGACTAATTAACCCTTTCGACTAAAAAAATTCGACTGTACCTACGGTCGACTGAAGACATTTCCACTATATTATACTGACCCCATTAGTTTATGATGATATAGACAAAATATTATTCTAAATTTATTGGTCAACGAAGAGTCAGTGGAACTTGTTTTCTCAAAGATTTTTTTTTGTGTCTACTACATCAGTAGACGTAATTCGTACACATTGTATACAAAAGTTTTAATACCCTTGTTGAGTACGTCCTACGCGAGTAGGGTTGCAATGTTAAGTTCAATATTTTATGGACATTTAACTTGATATTAATTTGTTGCTAAGGCTCTTTGTATTAATAAAAAACATCATTATACATTGTGTAATATTTGAAGGTCGTAACGGTTTTTTATAATTTTTGCATGACTTGTTGTTAAATTCATCATCACATATGTTCATAGTTTAAATTTGCATGCAAGTTATTTATTGTGTGGCTGTAATGCGTAGTATATTGTTATGTTTGTACTGATTATGCGTAAAACATGTACATTACATTTTATCACGAGTCATGAACAATCATGATGATTTACTTACTCCTTTCGTTTATGCTCCAACGTTGCTTTGCTATGTTTATTAGCTACGTTTTATGATGATGACGATGGCCAAAACTACGTTTTGGTCACATTCTTTGTCAACTCTTATTACGCCATACCACTACACTACGCATACCATAGTGTGTGAAGTGAAGCAGCACAAAATTAGCTAGTTCACTTGTCGTCGTAGCTTACTAACTATACAATAAGCATTGAACTTGTAAAGCAGATGAGGACCATCGTCACTCTGATTCAGTTATACGTAAACTTAAATCTGATGCAATATTTTACTATACATCCATCCCTGTAAATTATACATGATATAATAACTGATTGCAGTCTGTCCAGCTTGCTGTGCACAGGACAGAATAAAACGTTGTAAATTCAATAAAAGAGAGTATAATTGAAATAAACTGACACTGGTTGAGTGCGGCTACTCCATACAACATTAATTCGTTGTTCTTTATTTTTTATGTATGCAAACATGTACAACCAAGTAGTTACCCACATTTCAATATGTGAAA
This sequence comes from Entomobrya nivalis, assembly GCA_034695485.1. NCBI lineage: Eukaryota > Metazoa > Arthropoda > Collembola > Entomobryomorpha > Entomobryidae > Entomobrya > Entomobrya nivalis. Next base: position 3,910 of record JAQFZH010004596.1, read on the forward strand.
CATAATTACATATACTTAATTCCAATGTTAATATCGAATGACCCTAATCTATTCGATTTACATTGGAATAATTGCAGGAAAGTACACAAAAGCTCCAAGGTGTGTAAAAAAGCATTACCATTGGCCAATAGCCAATAGTTTTCAATTAAGGATATACCATTGCATTAGTAATCATTGATAAAGTCAAAAATTCAGTAGACCTAACTGATAAGATATGGTCGAATGAGTGTTGTTTATAGCAAATTCACTTGGTTCTCTTTAGTTGCTATGCACAAATAGCAATGAGAGCATTCTTGTTGTGTCGTATAAAATAAAATTTGAATATTCACACAAAGTTTATTTTACAGGATGGCAGCTGTTAATACCAAGGAAAACGTAAGCTTTTAGTAGTTATACCATATAAGTATTTAAAAAACCATTACATGCGTATTTATATATTGTCATATTTTGTTATTTTTAGCTAAGCTCAAGAACATTTGAGCACAAGTGGGAAATAAAAAACTGGGCAGATATAAGATACAATGCAAAGCTCCTTGAAAGTACAAACACCGAAATTCGGTGCGAAACACAGAATCTTGTATATGCAACATTTCTAATTGGCTTCAAAATTGTTCCGATGGTACCGCATTCAATCTATCGGTTTCAATGAAAGCTACTTCAAAGGCATCACTATCTGTATAACGTTGATGCTAGTCTACTTATTGATATGTTAAAGAGAGACGGCCGAGTGGGAAAAACGTTTGAGGTAAAACATGATTCAAGCATGCGTGTGACTATAAATAAAAAAATCTCATGTTTTCCTATGTTTTACAAGTACAGAGCCAAGCTAATGCAATACCTGGAAATGCTATTGATATAAATGATAAAATTGGAAATTTTTCCGAACAAAATGCTAATTTCACCTACTGGACGTCCAGTGAAGGATCCTTGGTATTTAAGCTGAAACTTACGCTAACTAAATTACCAGATGTTAGGCGTCTCAAAGAGGAAGCGTTTCAAATTAAATGTCAAAATGAAGTTTGCCAAAACCTTGCAACAATTTTAGACGACACATTGAGCTCTGATGTAAAAATTATCACAAAGGACAAAATTGAACTACAAGCTCACAAGCTTATTCTTCGTGGTAATAATCCATATTGAGTATTTGAGACGCAAATTCGATAATGAAATTTATTATTACCAAATTTAATTTTGTATCCCAGCACGATGCCCTATATTTGCGTCAATGTTTGGATCAGAATTTTTAGAAAGCAGAACCGGTCTCGTAAATGTTGACGACATTTCTGCCAAGACAATGAAGATACTTCTGAAATACTGGTACTCAGGAGAATTGTTACCATCTTGGAAGGACAACGACATTGTTGTTGAGTATACTTACGCTGCCGGCAAGTACCAGATGACTGGTGTCCTTGAGATGCTGGACGAGTCTTTGGGGCTAGATTTTAAGGCATCCGATTCGGATGTGGAGTTATTGAAGATGGTACAAAATCTCTCTCTCAAGAATGCAGAAGCTGGAATACTAAAACGGGTCGTTAAAAAAATTAGCCAAGCTCAGAGCGGAGCAGAGATATTGAATTTGTTTTCCTTCGAAACTGATGAGTTAGATGAAGAAAGCTTGTCAAGTTTACAAATTTTAAAAACACTTGACAATGCTCTTTCAATAAACAGCTGTGACGAAGCTTGCTATCGGGATGTAGAACAAATGGCGTTGGCTGGAAAGTTTGGCATGAAAAATGTTGAAGTTCAGCTACTAAAACGTATTATTCGTACGGTAAACAAGATGAGTAGCGCAGTTGAGCTATTCGCACTATTTGAGAAAAATGGTGAAATATAAGATGGCAATTCAAATGACTTATTGGCTACAGCAAACACAAAATGAGGATTGCTATAGCAATAAAATAATTCGTCAACTACTAAGATCCAAGTCTATTAAAATGTTTTTTTGGGATTTTTAAGTATAATTATATAGTATAAGTTTGATGTCTTTATTTAAACATAATTCAAAAGTAAAAAGGAAAAATATATCAGTGTAAATATTTGTACATAAATGTAAAACAGGACCCTAAAAGTAAATTTTGACTTTAAATACAATTGTAATAGAATTAAAATAAATTGTGAAAACTGACAATATTTGTGACTTAAATTTGTTATAATACCATAATTTGTACAGAACATATATTCTGGGGAGCATTAAACGAATAGACTATGAAGTGAAATCAGCTTGACGTATTTTAAATCAGTATATTATCCAAATGTAACAATATTTTGTGAAAAATGCCAACGAACCAAATCAGTGTTGGTAGCATGTTAACTTTGCCTCACGGGACTAACCAAAAACTGCGCCAGATTTTACATCAAGTATGTATTCATGAATGTAGTGAGCATTGTCCAGCGATAGATATCATAAAACCACTTTACACTGCTATGATTATAAAATTACGTTACAAATGACGCGAATCGTAAGCCAGTTATGAGAAGTAATTTCCACCTTCTATTTCCATGAACTGTCATACAATTAGAAACCAAACATTAAAGACACCTCATTAATTAATAGTTTGATGCAAAAACACTCCCATGTAATTTTTCGAGACCAGAACTTTTTACCCTTAATCATATTTTCAGGGGTTATTTTGATTAAAAGTGCATCAGGATTTTTTTTATAATGATGTTAAAAGTGTGACATATTATTTCACAAGTATATATTACTGAAAAATGCCTCAATTTTGGTTGATGCAATACTTTTATAAATCCGTCGGGTGACATAGCATACAGATAATAAAGAGAATTTTGTGATTAGATTTGGTTAAACTCATAAGCTTATCAAAATATTATTTTTGTAAAGTTGAAAATAACAAAGCAACAATTGATGTGAATTGGTTGACAAGTCCAATTCATGGAGTCATCCATGTTGTTATCAAATTCGTTCCACTGCTTACTGCGTTTGTCTACTGACTATAGACAATTGTTAACAAATTGTAACAACATATTTACAGAAAGAAATATCATGCATTGTCTAAAACGAACAAGTTACATTAAATGGAAACAAAATCATGCATGCTTGTTGAATGAATGCTAAATCGGTGGTTGTAAATTACACTTTTATATACTTATTTTAATACTACCACAATTATGGTTCAACATTTTAAGTGTTGACTGATTTACCAGTGTTGCAATAGAGACAAAACATGGGAACTGATAAAATATATACTTCCTGGCTCCTGCGAGATAATATATTTGTCCAAGCATTTCAAGGTGAAGTGGTTGGTAATAGGATTACAGCAATGATGCAAACACTTCAGTTTGCATTCTCTCGTTTAGCCATAATAATCTTATGATTAGTAATTAGATCAAGTTTATATAAGTTCAAGTCTAATATATCCTTGGGCTCACGGCAGTTGAAAATTCCATTTAAAGTGTTCAGGTGAGGAAAGTTTTCGAAATAACTCTATATTTTACAATGTTGGAAGCATAACTCTACAAAATCCCTTTACTCCGGTTGTATTTTATTGATTTTACTTATTCATTAGGTAATTTATTTTTCGATTTGACAAGGTTTTTAATAAAGGAAGTGGCTTGCTACCCTAAATTTCAATACTATTTTTTCACTATTTATGATGGATTAACTTAGCACATAACAAACAATACTGTGTCATTTTAATTTATTTCGTCCCACTTGAGGTCACCTTGCTTCCGTCGCTTTTTTCGCTCTTCCGCATGCTCACAAGAATCTAAAAAATAATATAAACCATATTCCATCAACACTTCTATTTAAATACTTTAGTTCACAAATATATGATAAATTGTAAAAGTTAACCTACTTCCAAATCCCACAATATTCCCAGTAGCCAAAACCTCCTTTTCCATATAATCCAAAATAGGTTGAAAATAATTCTTAAACGATGTCACACTCATTCTCTTCGTTCCCGTCATAGCCTTCAGGGCATCTCTCCATCCCCTCGAAAACCCCATTTTCATCATATCCCCAATCAACTTCCCAGCCTCCTTACTTCCCGAAAAGTCACACTGAAATAATGGCTTACTATTCGGATCCTTCGGATCAAATTCCTTAGCAGCGATGCACATAGCCTCATAAAACTGGAACTGTAGAATATTAGCCACAAAATACCGAAAGTAGTCAATATTATTAACAATATGATATTTTCCAGCGGGGTCAAAATAATGGGAAGCATTTCGGTCAGCTGGTGGCACAACTCCTTGGTACTTTCGTTTATACTCCCACCATTTAGTATTGTATTTCTCTGGAGGAAAAAAGTTTTCAAAGGCTGCCCAGCGCCATCTATCAACGGCCGTAGAGAACGGGAAGAATACAAGCTGGAAATAAATATGTTTTAAAAAATAGTGACCCAAATCATTTCAAGATAGGTCGATTTTGACCATTTAATGCTATGTTATACCTTATCAAGTGCCACCAAATACAAATAATTTAAATCTGCCTCGGTAACATTAAACGATTCTTTCTTTCCATTGCAAAATTCCTCAGGAAATCCTAAATCCAATTCCAATTTACATTGCAAATGTTGTGGTGTCGTAACCGCTAGTGCTATGGCATCCCCTATAGCCTCATGAAATCCTGGATTAGCGCCTTGTCGAAATGGGAACTCTAAATCTGTATATTGCATGAAATATGCAACATGTCCCATTTCGTGATGAGCCACATAAAAATCATATTGATTAACTTTGGTACAAAATCGAATTCTAAAATCATCGTTTCCTTTTCCACTGCACATATCCCAAGCGGTTGGATGACAAGAGATGTCTCGTCCATCAGCTGGTTTTTCGAATACACTGTACTTCCAGAACTTTTCCGTCATTTTGGGTAAACCTAAGTCTTGGTAGAATTTGTCAGCTTCTTGGTACATTTTGAGGGGAGTATAGTCCTTCTTTTTCATGGCATCTGTGGCGTCAACTGCGGTTGTATTTGGGAAGGGTTTGGTAAATTTTTCTACAGCCGTCCATTCCTACCAAAAATATAAATATAAAAATACAGACTAATTAATAAAAAAATAAAATTATTAATGACTTATTTTATTACCTGGGCCCACATGTTGCCCGTAAGGTGGGCTGGAATATATCCACATCTATCAATATAGTCCCGATACTCTGGAATTTTCCTTAGCTTCATTCTGACATAAGCATGTAAAATTTCGTATAGGTCCTGGATCTCATTTTCCAATTTGACAATATCATTTTTAAACGTTTCAAAAGTCCATTCTTCAGTTTCTTCGTCGTATGGAGCGAGCCATGAATGAGTGTACCATTCCAAACCTGCTCACATAATAATACGTTTTGAAACATCATAATATGCTAACACTAAACCTAGGTATGGAATAGCATGTCAAATATGGCAGTGGGTTTTTGGATATGAGCTGGGGGTCCCGTCAAACCCGTACTCATCTGGGCTATAACAGGCTATAAAGGGTTTAATGGGTCAAATATAGTTTTTATGGGTTAAAGTGGGTTTTAATGGGTTATAACCGGCTTTGTGGGGGGCTACTGAGTAAACGAAAGTTTGAATGGATTTCATCACATAATCATGGAACATCAAATTTAAATACTAAAGGAATAATCAGAGTTATATTTGTTAGAATATAGTAACATTTTAAAACCTATGCCCGCGGGTTTTATTTTCCAAAACCATGGGTTTTTGCCATATTTGTAAGCATTTATTCGATAATTTGTCTAAAAAAGAACCTTACCATTGGCATTTGCATACTCGTTCAAATAGGTCACAAACTCCCGATAATACTTTGGAGTCACCAAGTCACCCATTTTATTATGCCAAGAATTAAAATAGTGAGCCAGTTCATCCACATCTTTGGATGAAGCCATAATACTCTCAACCTCTGAAAAGTTAGTGATTAAAATAATTAATAGATAAGCCAAAAGAAGTCATTGTTTTTCTGCCATTTACCATTCAAAGTCAGGTTACAAGTATCAGGTTCCTCAAATTTGCATACAGTAGCCGTGCTATAAGAATGACTCATTTGACCCGACATTTTATTCATAGACTCAACCCGATCAACTGGCATGCTTGCTGGTCCACTTCGAGCCAAAACTCTAAAAGCTCTTTTTAACCGTTTGTCACCGAATTCTTTCCAGTTTGGAAAACGTTTAAGAATATCATGTTGAATTTTGATGTTCAGTTCAGTAGAGTTTCGACTTTGTTCCTTCTGTAATTGAATGAATGACATAATTTTTGAATGGAAAAATAATTGTCAATTTAAATGGTTTCGAAAAATATTATTAAAAAGTTTTACCGAAATATCTGCAAGTTCGTCCGTCATGTTAACTCCAACTTCCCAATCAATCAAAGTTTTCTGATAGCAGCGTTCATTGTATTTCGTTTCCATATCAGCCAGCCATAACCTTGCTTCTTGTTCATTAGCAGCGTGCACAATTGCAAAAGCGAATAGGATGATGATGACAACCAAGGTGACTATGCAAACACACCATATTTGCAGGATGTTTAATCTCTCTGAAAATTTCTTCATTGTAAAAAAATCGATGCAGATAGAATTTATCAGACGACTAATCTGAGCATGTGCCTATCAATGAATGAAAAGTATAAAACGTTGGTCTGCTTGTTCAATCCAATTATCTTGTGTTGATGAACAAGTGATCAAAAAAATGTTAAATGGGTTATTATTCCAAACTCAATTTAATATTATTTCCTGTGTACAAGCATTGTCATAAAATAGGCATGCACTTCCTATATTGTATGGTTCATTAGAGATTGCATCATAAATTATTAAAATAAAAAAGCACTAAAATAACTTGGGTGACAGCTGAAATTTAATTGAAATTTGGTTTTTTTGCGTTCTTAAAATTTTATTACCGAGTCGATGTAAAAAAAACATTCGTTTTAATTATAAATGTAGATGTAATGGTGTGTCAAATACGTACAAATATGTAGTTAATTGTGTAATTTGGTTTTCTAATTATTTCAACACGGGAGGTCTAAAGTCGTAAGAATTTTTTAACAAAGCACGTCATATTATCTTGTTTATATAGTAAAGCATCAACTCTAAGACCTACTGCGCACAATAAATTTATATTTAAAAATATTTTACGGGTAACAGAATTTATTAATATAAACGCAAGTGCTCCATGTAATCAAAATAAAACACTAATAAGTCTGCAGACGCCATATAATATGACTTCACTAATTGAAAAATGAGATTGGTTAACACTCTTTAGGATTGAAATTTGTCCGATTAAAATACGTCTACATTTTCCAATGTCATTAAACAATTAATGCATTTAATTAAATTATGCCAATGAAATTTTGACGTCTGGAAAATTAAACGGTACATATATTTCGAATTACATTCAAACTTTTGTTTAAATACTGCACGATGCAATTCAATTAGCTCCTAAAAATATTTAAGCCGAGCAAAATTTTTTAATTGTATCATATGTTGGTGCTTTAATACTAAAAAGGAGAAGACAATATTGAAACAAAAAATCTTTTGGATTACCATTCTGCTTAAATACCTACATACTTGTATGCAAAGTAAAAAAGCATTGAGTTTTATTGTTTATCGTATCAAATTAGAAACAAAGTCATTTACCGAAAAAGATTGAGATAGTATTATGCTGGTATTATAATGATTCATTTCAGTTTTATAATTTTTTAGAGCGGTAACGCACAACAAATGCTTCTTGCTTGAGCGAAATCTTGATTTATGGCTAAGAAGCCTCAAGAATGGGTAATTATTATGTTTTATATAGCATTTGAATTTCCAGCTTTTCCTAAACGTTCACCACCAAACCAAACACCTCAGAACCGTTCCAGAATCAAGTTTCA
>JAQFZH010004597.1:0-11737 GCA_034695485.1 Entomobrya nivalis
AGGTAGCTCGATTCAATTTTAGTAAAGCTTAGTTAGTTTTGAATCTGCGTACCTATACATACATACAACGTAGTCCCATCACCCAAGCAATAATTTTGAACCGTGACGTCACAACTTCTGAACCATCATATCACATCATCCAACCAACAGCAGCACAGTGGTAAATAGCAGAACAGCATTGTTTTAATGGTTTAAAATAACTGATTCGAAAAGACGGAGAACCTATAGTTACAATTGTACTTAGACCAGACTCCAACGAACCGCAACTACTCCACCAGTTCTCTTTCTCGAAACGCACAACAGCAAATCCATAACTATTACTGCATGCTTCATCCACAAACGCCCAAGACTTCGGGCTATCATTAGTATCTGCACTCAAGGCCAACAAGGCAACGTCAAATTTTGGAAAATTTGCCCTTTGTCTATGATTTACCCAGTTTGCAAAAGATAGTAAAACGAGATCAATGGAAACTTTTCCGGCAATATCTCGGTGTACCTCAATAAACGATTGGGCAGATTTGCTCTGCCAAGGATTCTCAATATTAATTGTTGAACTCATCGTTTAAATTATATTCTCAATTACATGAAAGAATACCTACCTTGATTGTCGTTAGAGAAGTAACAAAAAAAATGATGTCCACGCTGGGAAGTGTTTTAAATCTAAGATTTGCGTCGTACATTCGAATAGCCAAATATTGCCGGATTTTCGTTTCATTGTGTTGGAAATGCTCACCAAATTCAAAGTCACAAAATATTGCCAACTCCACAGTTGCATTGGTATAAGCACCTGCAGTTTTTCCTGCTATAAAATAAATATTTGAAACATGTTCAACGAAAAGTATTTTTTTGGTAAAGATCAAGCTTACCGAATAAACACAGAAATAGACAGATAAGAGGCTTCAGCATTTTTTTGGGGTCTTTTGTCCAATTGCACAACTAAAAGCATTCAAGCTATTTTTGAGACTAAATGTATCGTCATTGGGCCCAGGTTTTTAACGACTGCATTTTTTGTCATCTTTTTATGCAAAAAGGAAGTACATCCTCTACATGAAAAATATGGGTGCTTTTACTAATGTTCGTTTACGTAGATCCAAAAACGGTTAACATTTACGGCGGACGTACTATCACTTAAAATGGGTGTCAATTTATTTAAATTATCAAGTACAAAGTCTTCTCATAATCAAATGTCTTATAAGTATGCACGTCCTAAAGTTCAATACGTTACTACTAGTTTTTAACCATTTAGACAAAAAGAGTAAAATATATACACAGACATATACTTAAAGGATTCAGGTTCACGTATGCCATCAAGCTGTGTCAACTTATCATTTTTGAGAAAGGAAGCTGCATCCTTGATAAACAAAACTTCCTGCCGTGAAAAAATTCAGCATATCTTCAGAGCATTCATATTGTAGTTATTCAACTAGACCTGTTTCAATAGCTCTGAGCTACATTTTGGCTATATGAAAACAAAACTGTATTTGCTACTGTTCTGTCCATATCATACGAAATCAAATACTAACGACGTAAAAATATCGTACGGCGTATCGGCGTACACTCAATTCTTCTCCAAGTTTAATTCTGGGAAAACATTTAATTGGATAGAGATCGCAAAAGAAAATAATTTTAAGAGAGAAATGTTGTTTTGCACACCAACAGGAAATGAGTGTGGAGAGGGATACGGGAACGGCGAATCAGTCACCCAATTCATGAAACTTTTTCGAGAAATATATGTGAACATCACTCGCATAAGAAATGCACTACCAGCACATTTTAGTGGGCATGATGGTGACATTTTCGAAGAACACATTTTGAAAACACGGGCCCGATGTTGTCCGGGTTTATCATCATTTTTGTATTTCATTTTATGGCGGCTTTCAATACCAGCTTTTCTGCCATTATACGAAATCTTCCTTCCATTGAAAACACAACAACAAATTTCAAAAGATGATTGGAATCTTTATGACTTTTGGTCAAGAGTTGAGTTTGAAGGGCTAGTCGGGTGTGTTGCGGTTCATGAAACTTTGGAGTTGGATCCAGACGCAAAAGACACAATCGGAAGTGACGGGGAATATCCAAATGAACAGGATATTTTCAGTGGCGTTGTTGGACCGCTACCATTGCAGTCTCCACAACAACTACCACCAAAAGAGTTTTTTATTTGGGATTAATATTCTTTTTACCAGTTAAACTTTTAAACTTACTACAGTTCTAATCTTATACAGTTATTTTATATTAAATAAAAAATCAATCAAATAATTGAAGTGAATAGTAAACCAATGTATATTAACCAAATGATAAACTAAAAGAAAGCAAACTGTTCTTATGACCATTTATTTCAATAAAAGGTTCTGGAAAAAAGTAGCATATATTTGGTTAAATATTTGTTACATTGTTCATTTAAATACTATAAAGCATACAAATCTTGTCATATTTTTATCGACAAACTCTTTACAGAGTGATCTTGTGTATCGTCACGCCTGACTACAAAAGCAAAAATTTGAAACAGTGAAATCAAATTTTATTGAAAAATTTAGACAAACATAATCGATATATTTTCCCTCGGGTGTGTTTTCTACCTTGTTTTCATAAAACGGATAACATTTATTCGACAATGAAGAATTGTTGACGGACTGTAACATCAAAAAAGACAAACCTCAACTTACAGAAGAACACGACGCTTTACGGCTGAAGTGCAATTTGTCTTTGATCGAATTCATGATAGCAAACGATCCTATTACTAGGCCAAGTATTGAGTTTGTACTTTCTCATCCCATTTTTTGGCCCCATAAGAAAATAAGTGATTTTATTGATGAGATAAGTAATTTTGTACACAAGCCCAGAGCTAAAAATGAAGGTGTTTGTAACTTTTGTGTTTACAAGCTGGAAAAAATATATGTACCCAAAATTACAAACGGGTCACCAGATGCATGGTTCAGCTCACTTGATGATAAACTCAAGCCTGTCTTTATCAAACATTATAAGTAGCTCAAAGATAAAGCCAGTAAGCTTGTCCGAATACTTCGAAACTGCAAACATCATTATTGCGAAAATAGTTTCGAACAGGTAGTGAAAAATCACATTGTTGAAATGCCAGATGAGTTTATGATCTACTTGTTAGTGTTTTTCCAAATAATGATAAATGAAATGAGAGATGCTCTTGCAGATTTATAACTCAAGGTAAACTTTAAGGAATACTACTAATTTGTATTCAATTATTTCCGCATACAGTGCTAACATTTCCTTATGCAATTTACTATCTAATCAAATGGCCGTATTATATACCATAAATGTATTTTTCTATAGTGTACCAACTATTTCTTAATAAGTGTACTGTTAATACACTCAAAGTAAAAAAGAATTCTGATGTAAAATTTGTGCAGCATGTTATTTGGTTATTCGTTTAACTTTTTGATTCCAATTGACAGCCATTATTTAGCATTCAAATTTTTATATCACCAAGTACTATTTTGTGAGCAGTGAGATTGAAATTGTATCAACAAAAAATAAAGGTATCATTTACATTCATATACAAAAAATAAAATAGATTCCACAAGCAGGCATAACAATATTATCCAAACAGCCAATAAATCGATTAGTTTTACAGGAACTTCTCCGTCACCTTCAAAATTTACATTGCATTTTTCCTTCGAATAAAACGTAAAACAACCACGACGAATCCATACCGATAGGTAATAGAGCAACGGCTTCTTTTCCATTCCGGCGCCATCCTCTGTATTGAACTTTGTAACAAAATCCCGCATTTTTATTTCCAATATGTACTTCTTTTGGAAAATATCAATTCCGGATTCCGATATCGAAGCCAATAGTTTTTCAAACTCCAGCCTAAAAACATGATCAGAAGTCGAAACAAAGAAGTGTCGCATTTGAAATAAATCAATTACATTGTAGTCAATTATTTCACGGCGAATTTTTCCTATCAAAAGCAGAAGTTTTCCAATGGTAAATTGATGTGTATCCGGATCGTCAATTGAGCCAGAAGTTGTCAAATATGCAAATCTATCAAGTACCTCACATCGTTTTGAATATGATCCAGCCAAATCGTTCAAATCGCAGTAAATATAATCAACTTTGTATGAGATTCCTATTAATAATTGCCCATCGCTAAACTTCGGGCTAACCTTCCAACGTTTTTTAATAGCCAACTTTGTCAGATCATACATATTTGTCGGGATTGAAGCCGCATTTGAATCAAATCCGTCTATGTAATCGGCAAAAAGATTTGTAGCTGGGTACGATGTTAGCATCGTGACTGAATTCCAATTTACAATATTCTCAAACGAAGTTGGTAAGTCTGTTGGTTCCAAATCAAGTGTCATGTACGAATACAAATTGGATGTGTATGCGTTTCGGAAAACATGACAGACATACAGCCAAGTACAAATAAGAAATGTATTGGCTGAATTTGTGAGACTCCATCTATCCGTATTTTGTTCAAATATTACTGTGGAAAGCCAAAAGAATGGATTATTTTCGACATCTGTTAGCCAAATCACCAGTCCTACAATATACCAGCTTAAAATAACAATAAGCCATCCTTCAAATGAAAAAGGGGAAAGAAGGGAGTACACATTTCGATGCATATTTGGCGTGTAAATGAAAGAGTATCTTATTCCGTAAGTTTCGGTTCCGTAGGATGAGCAGAAGAAGGAATTACGTATTCTGGATTGCTTCAAGTTTTGTAAGTCTTGGAACACTAAATGTTCACAAACTCCAAATGTACAGTTAAGCCTTCCTATTATGATCTCCTTAACGCAATATTCCCAACTGGCGTCAAAATGTTTTATTTTAAACGTTGTTACACGTTTATCGTTTATTGGGCAAATTTCAGAGTTTAAAAAGCTACTGCGCTGAAAACTGTACCAGTTTATTATGGAATATAATTGTTTAATTGATTTTAAGGATATAATTTTGTTTGTAAGTTTCACAGTTGGTGCGATGATAGAATATAATTGGTAGCCTTCATGAACAAAGTCGTAAATGGATTGTTGTTTATTAATTTTAGGACAAGAAATACATACAAAGTACACTTGAACTTTTGGAAAATATAAAGTAATTATATTTGCTCTAGTAAAATCGGTTAAATGTAGACGTATATTCTCAATTTGCAGGACAGTAACTTTGATTGGAATGATGATATAGTCAGGTTGAAAGTATTTGATTTTTTCCATGTTTAGTTTGTTTCTATACTCGAAATGATACGTTAAAGTTTTAATGATAGAGTCAACCTTGAAAAACGGTAACAGGAACTCAGCATTGCAAATCAATTTATATTTAAAAGGAAAGGTACGCTGAAATAATAGGGAAACGTGGTCGTATATAACATCAATAGATAAGTCTGGTTCAATATTGTTTGTAGTGATGGCGCGTAAAGATTTTGTACTATGAAGGTAAACACAATTTCCTTTGCATAGATCAAATATATCTAAAAATGACGTTTCATTGGCAATGTCATTTCTAACTACATGAATTGCGCAAGGTATAAAAACTTTCAAAAAGGGCCAGAATTTTTCAAGAATGCAATTACTAGTTTGAGTGTCTAGTGTAAATACTTGGGATATATTTAAATATATAGAGATGAAAATTTTGAGACAATCGAGTCGTTGTCGTGAATACATTTTAAATTGTTAAACGTTTAGTGTTTGAATTAATTTTGAACTGATGTGATATTGTTCACACACTAATTACTGAAGTTAAATATTCTCACTGTACTTCGGTGGTACTGTTTGATTTACTAAAATTTATTTTGTAGAATAATAATAAGCATTACAAAACAACTCAAATTAATATTTTCTAATATTTTCCACACTTCAAATTCATTCCAACACTAAAGGGCAATTGCAGTGACATTAACAAGCGACATGTATTATTTTAATGAGCGATAAAACACGTATTATAAATGAAGCATGTACGTGAAATAATAATTTTCGACAACGAATTAAGACAAATCAAGTATTTTATGAGTGCGAAATTTCATTTGAAGGACATACGCTTATGAAATGTGAGGTTTTTTAACGATAATGTTTTGTTATGCTGAAAGGATGATTTTGTCTATCCATCACAATTTACCCTAAACAACTTAATTAATTGTCTGGAGACATTTAATCATGCGTTTTACAAATATACGTAAATATATTTTAAATATACTTGACAAAATTAATCTGACATTCTGAAATCCTGAGGACTTCAATTGTTACTAAAGTGTTGGGACAAACTTTATGTAGCACCGTAACTTGTAGTATTTCCACTCGCAAAATAACTTGTGTGGTTAGAGTGTTCATTTGATGGTGCCATTTTTCATACTTTGAGTAAAGACTATAAACAATAAATGGTTTGCATGAGAACCTGAGTGTATTCTCTGTAAGAATGTAAAATTGTAGAATTAATTATTGATATATTATAATATGTATTAATATGGTATTTATAAGAATAGGTAATTATTGATAACAATTAAAGTTATTATCACCATTACTTTATATGAAGTTGAAGTATCGAAAAAGAGCAAGTTGTTGCTGTGTTGAATTGTTTTATAGGAAATGGGAGTACGTAGCAAATTACTGTAGTATATCTGTGAAATCGTATTAGCAAATGCATTAAGCGACTTTGTATGAGTGAGAAAAATGGAGAAATGTATAGTTACAATTTTGAATCTTTCAATAACATAAGGCATAAGGTATGCCACGTATAATTTATTGATGCCCAGTGGCTTACTAGTATTTTTTTTAGAAAAATTCAAATTTATTCTAAATTAAATCACTTCTTGTGTAAACATTTTCGGATGCGATTACTCTTGACAACTCATGAAAATCCTGGGTCAGTAATTGTCTCATCAAAATTTGCTGATTTCTCTTGCGCAGTTTGAATATAGTCAAGCTAAGGATTACCGTTACAAAAGTAAACGCAGTAAACAATAAGTAAACCCACCAGTTATGGTAGGCACAATTCATCATAGTTATATTTCCTTTCCCTGAAGATACAAAACCACCTGCTAAATGGTTTAAAGTAGCACTAGATGCATCATATCTCAACGTTGTCACTGAAATTTCTGTGGGTTTAGGAGTCGGCTTAGGTTTCCAAAATACGTTCGAAAATGGTCTGCTACTCGCAGCGGAAAATTTCCAGAACTTATTTCTGTTTTCAATATGACAATTTCCCATACTAACTCTGTCACTAGCTGTAGACGCAAGACACAATTGTGAAATTTTGTGACGTAGTAAGAACTTATCAGTTCCGTCTCCCAGGTCCACAAGTTCCCAGTAAAATTCGGATGTCTGGTTTGGTGATTCGTAGCAGTTTTGAAATTGAACTGTGTCTAGACTGCTAATGTAACTAATGCATTTATCTGAATTTACATTTCCATTGACGGACGTATATGGAGTTGCTAGAAAGACAGCTTGATCGCCTTTCTCCAAAATCATAAATCGATCAAGTGCTGTTGGAACATCAGGGCAGTTTATTAAATGAAGGTTGTCTTCTGATGTAAATAGATTGGTTGAGTGTAAACACATGGAGGACTCTGCGTGCTGTATTTGAAATCCATTTGGTATACATCGGCCTCTGAAACAGGACTGAAAATATTTAAAAATTAAATCAAGTCATATAAAATCGAAATAAATTATTAATAAATTATCTTGATATACCTTATCACTGTCACACGGGCTATTATCAACTGGATAAAGAATTTTCTCAGCAGTGGCATTCGTTGGAGTTTTGGAATAGCAAATTGTGGAAAAACACCGATTCTCGTCCTATTTAAAATACAACTTCATTTTCAACAAGGCAATTCAGTGACTATCAAAATATAATGTTTGTGGATCTTACAGTTATGTTAACAAATGTATTTGGATTATTGGTCATAAGTATGCACTGTTCTCTTATAGATGGCGGCTGAACATTTAGTTCACTTATATTAAATATATTAGGTACATCCGAATCGATTCTGTGAAGACATGCGGAATGCTTTATGCTATCCCTGATGGCATCGTTAGTACAACTTGAAAAAAAGAAATGGTTTTTGCTGCACTCTCTTCCTTTGATGTATTTCCCGTTATGACATTCTGAGGAGTAATCGCTGTCTGCCCAAGTACCCAGTCTATATGTATATTAATATAAACTTGAGTTTCATTTTAAAATTTAAATTAGGTCAATACGTTAAATATATTAGTTTTACGCACACCGTACTCAGTCCAAACTCCAATGGACCACAACTATTCCACCAGTTATCCCTGTCAAACCGCACAACCGCAAATCTATGATTATAATCGCATGCCGCATCCACAAACGCCCTAGACGTGTGATTGCCACTAGTATCCGTTCCCAATGCTAATAGAGCGACATCAAATCCTGGAATTTGACTTTTGTGTCTACTATTTACCCAGCTTGGAAATGCACGTAATACATTGTCAATGGCCACTTTTCCGGTGGTATCTCGTCGTTCCTCAATAAAATCTTGGTCATGTTTGCTCTAGCCCAACAATTTATGCATATTTTAATTCGGGATCTGTTTGTTTAAATTATTTATTCATTACACCAAAAAAATATTTTTTACATACCTTAACTGTTGTAAGAGAAGTGACTACAAAGTTTATATCCACACTAGGAAGTGTTTTAAATCTAAGATTTGTATCGTACATTCGAATAGCCCAATATTCGCGGATTTTGGTTTCATTGTGTTGGAAATGTTCACCGAAATCAAAGTCACAAAATATTGCCAACTCGACAGTCGCGTTTGTATGTGCACTAGCAGCCGTTTGTGCTAAAAATGAAAACAAATGTTATACTATTAATTTGAAAATATATTTTTTTTGGTTAAGCTTACCAAACGAAAACAGGAATATTCCGATAAAATATTTGAACATTTTTCTGTTGTGTTCGAGGTGTAAGCAAGTGTGAGCATTCCTTCTGTACTTATATGAAAATAAATTTGCTAGTGAAGACGAATAAAATAACTTGCATTATCTCTGGATTCAACGCGGAAGTACATCCGCTTTACGAAAAAAATAAGCTTGTATGCTGGTGGGCTATGACCCAAGTCTCAAAATTGTGAGCATTTCCTACGGATGTGTTATCGCTTAAAAATGGGTATTCGTTTATAAAATTCAATAAGTTAAAACAAAAATCAGTGTTGTAATAATATGTGATTGCATTTATTGGCAGTTACTTCAACATCAATATAACTCATAGTCGTATGGTTCAGATTTTTAATTTATAAAGTTTGATGCTACTGTGCATGTGTATTTATGTACTTCACTGCACTCGTTGGATTTAATTGAATGCAAATATATCTTAAAATCATTTAATCGAGTTGAATATAGATATATACATATTGAAATGACGCATACGGGTAATTTATCGTTATCATTATTTTTATTGGAAAAAGAATCCTGCTCTTTGTAGCCTCATTCTACAGAGCGAGAAAACATAAGTTTTTTATACAAATTGATTGCAACGTTGTAAATACTTGATATGGTAACACTTGATTTATTAAGATCGTTAAATATTACTTGGCTTGATTTAAATTTTCAATATTTTCAGTCTGGTTTCAGAAGTCGATGTATCCCAAATGAACTTCAGATACAGCATGAAGAGGCCCTAAAGTGTTTACACTCAACTAATTTATTTACATCAGATGAAAGCCTTCATTTAATACACTGCCATGATGTTCCAACAGCACTTGATCGATTTATGATTTTTGAGAAAAGCGACTTAGCTGTCATTCTAGCAACTTCATATACGTCTGTTAATGGAACTGTAAATTCAGATAAATGCGTGGTGTATGCTAGCAGTTTAGACACAATTCAATTTCAAAACTGCTACAATACACCAAACCAGACGTACGAATTTTACTGGGAGCTAGTTGACCTGGGAGACGGACCTGATGAGTTCTTGCTACATCACAAAATCGCACAATTGTGTCTTGAGTCTACAACAATTGGGAAAGCTGTTCGTATGGGAAATTGTCAAACTGAAAACAGAAATTCGGTTTGGAAATTTTCCACAGCAAATCATAGACCATTATTGAACGTATTCCGGAAAGCTAAGCCAACTCATAAACCTACGGAAATCAGTATGTCAGTGACAACTTTGAGATAAGATTGAAACAATTTGGCAGTTGGGTTTTTACCTCCAAGGAAAGAAAATATGACTACAACTGTACTAGTTTCAACAGAGAGTCGACAAAGCAAGAATAGAAGTTGCCACAACTGGTAGGTGTACTAAGAGCTTTTTGCATTTACTTTTGTAACTTTAATCCTTGGCTTGACTATATTCAAACTGCGTAAGAGAAATCAGCAAAATTTGTTGAGACATTTACTCAAACAAGATTTTCATGAGTTGTCAAGAGTTATTGCAACGGAAAACGTTTACTCTAGAAGCGATTTTATTTAGAAATAATATGAATTTTGCTGAAATAAATACTGGATTGGTATCAAGTTTACAAGTTCACAATAAATTTGTCTGGTGGCTCAATTGAGTACCTTGTCACTCGATCGAGTAACTTAGCACTCTATTAAATCACCTTTTCAGAATTAAAAAAAAACTCTTTAGTAACAAAATCTGATAATGAATAACAAGTTTTTTCTCGTAAAAATAAAGTAATTGTGTTTTGGAAACATTTTTGGCGTGCCAAAATAAAAATTTAATAAAATGCAATTAAAGTTAAAAATGTTAAAAATCTGATTTATCTAAGGAATTGGACTGAATTTCGGAAACAACAGTGGACTCGTTTGAGTCACCTTTTGCTTGATGGTACTCAATGGAGTATTTGAATCCAGACTGACTTCTGTCATCAAATTGTGTGTTTTTTAATAAAAAAATGAAGGTGATGATGTAATAAGAAAATCACACACTTGCATCATGTAATGATACCTACGTATTGCTTTAAGCGATTTAAAGTAACTGAAAATAGAGGTCAATATAAAATTTAACTAGGAGAAAACATCTGATACCTTAATTTAAACACAGTATTTTATGCGAATACTATTCTACAAAAATAACCAAAATCATTTAATTAAAATGCATTATTTATTTTCAATGAAATCAGTGCGCGTCAGTAAATTCATCGCTTTTATACTTATTTAATAAAATGAATTTACTTATTAGATGCATTAATTTAAATGTCTACTCGTATTTTCGCTTAAACTGTAAAAAAATAAAAAGTATTCCTTAGAGTTGGCTTTGTGTTGAAAATCAATAAAGGTATCTCGTCTGGCATTGCCAAATTAGTAGGCCGTTACTTTGTCAAATTTAAAATTGTCAACAAAAATATTGTCAGAAAGTTTAAACTCTCGACCTTTAAGGTAAGAAATATCCACATTTAAACATAACTCCGTCTGTTATTTTTCATAATCCATATAACCATTCGTCTTTAAAATAGAATCCTTCGACTCCAAAATCAATAAGGAATGACTGCTAAAATGTTCTTAAACTTCTGGTTGCTCAATGATCTCAAATGAAAAAATCTCAGACTTTTAATTTATTGAGTTGTTTTATTTTACATGTTATCAGTCTGACGTGCTACAAATGCACTTGCTGTCTTCGAGACAGGGATCGTTATTTCGGCGTTCGGATTGCTCAAAATAACAAATAACAAATAACGAGATTTTTTTCATTATTTCAAATAAAAATAACAAATAATCAGTATTATTTTATTTGTCAAATAATCAAATAATGATTTTTTAAAGGTGGCGTCAAATAATAAATAACAAATAATTGTTAT